>JABXJD010001707.1:15000-76226 GCA_013375575.1 Percina caprodes | reverse complement strand
CCCCCTCCTCTAACCATCTTGTCAGTGATTGGCTGGAGTGGTTTGTTGTATTTTGTGCCCCTAGTGGTTGTTTGATGTTTACGACCCCTGTGTTATCTCCCGAGACCGGGCTTTTTCCCAGTGTATTCAGGGGTCAGACCGCTAGCGGATCAAGGAGAGATGCCTCCGACAAAAATTAAATTGCGCTGAAACCATGCAGGAACTCATAGTGCACCTTTTACAAGAGATACTAACTTGTGTGGCTGGCCCACCGACCTCCAAAAGGAGACAGCCCTGACACAAAACATTCCCTTATCATGTAGCTGCCTTGGTAGACTCTCTGAATATGTAGCTTGACATACATGAAGAGGATTGGTTGTTAGAGACTGTCCGAATATTCTCATCCCTTGACCTGTGACCTATAAATGACCTGATGTTGTCATGTAAGATTTCCCTGACACTGGGAACACACCTCCCATGTAAGCGTTGCATAGCGTAGATACATGCTTGATCATGTTCCTGGCTGTTTTACACAGGACGTGTCTATCTACGCACAAAGCAATCCTTCTCTCCCCTTCCTCAGCTCTCTCTCTCTCTCCGATAGAGTGGGGAAAACTGTGGTAATTTGTGTGTGCGTGCGTGCATGAGTGCATCCGTCGATCTGTCTCTATCTCTGTGTGCCTGATCAGGTGCCTCGCTGTTAGATGTCAAGACAGCCAAAATCACAAACCTAGGTATTTTATTTTGTAAAGCATCTGGCTGCACTGTGGTCTTCCTGTATGTGATTACCTGCCTGGCTTGACACATACGCTCGTGTTAACGACGTGTTGTTTACTGGTGAGAAGTCACATGTATTTGAACAGTTTGGCTTTCTATTTTCATGGGTGGCGAAATAAAAATAGCTGCGCCATGCTGCTATACGCTGAAATATGCAACGGTTACGCCTGCCTGTGTTTTGGCTGTTAGTCTCATCAGACCACAACACAAATTCCTCAACAGATGTTAAAGTCACCTTTTAGAATATGAATTGAGTAAAAGTAGCTTAAATTTACTGTACTTACAAATCAAAAGTAATTTTATGATAATGAATTTACTTAATTATTAGAAGTAAAAGTAAACTAAAGCATACTATTCAGGGTTTCCACATCCTTCTTGAACATAAAAAATAGCAAATCATTTCTTGCAAGTAATGAGTTACAAAGATGTTTAGGGGAAATGTAGTAAAAGTAGAATAAAAGCGTGCATAGTGGAGTAAAAGCAAAGGTTTCCAGAAATATAAAGTACAGATACGTGAAAATTTAAGTTTAGTGCAATAACAAAGTAATTATAAAAGAATTTTGATTTGTTAGAGAGAATAAAGTGTTTCTGAAATTGATCCTTTAAAAATATTTTAGCTGTAGACAACTTCTTGCTTTACTACCACTACAGCAACCCCACTGTAGCCCAAATGTTTTGTTATTTGATGTTTATTAAATTCCACCAAGACTCCTGGTTTAACTCAACCTACCGTATTTGGTAGTAGGGGGTGGGGGAGAAATTGATTGAAATTTTCAGTGGCAATACTGTATCGATACACAGACGCCAAGTACAAATCTTTTATAATACAGTATGTGTTGGTCAGTTTGTCTGCTCCCATTTTGCACCAATAAAATTAGGTTGAGTTAGATTGCAGTTCTGGAAACCAAATTTCACCGATTAGAAGTAAACATGGAAGGGAGTGGACCATGTGGGGATCACACTACTTTACAATGGACCCAAAACAATGGACAACAGCATGCTAACACACGGCTAATTAGCACCAACAAGACTACAAAGAAACATGAGGGCTGTGAAGCGGGTAATAACTCAACAAGTGGTAGTCCTCCCTGCTTTCCCAAAGACATGGTGTCTGACTTGGCCCAAAGAATCCTGGATATTGTGACAGCACACCCAACTGTGAAATGCATTATACTGCATACAGGGTAAAATTATGTTGTAAACCAATAGTCTGAATTGCTGAAACTGGACTTCATGAATTTGCTGAACAAAGTCAGCTCTCTGAATGCTGAGGTGTTGGCACTGAACACATGGCTTTCAACTGCATGTACCATCCATTCTCTGCAGTTCATTGATAATTTTAACATTTTCTGGGAGATATCTTTGTAAGGCAGATGGCTTTTTCTTAACAACCCATTAATAAAGCTGTTCACCTTTAACCTACTTTACTTTCTGTGTCGCACATCTTCCCCCCCCAGTCAAAGACACAAGACGAGGAGTCTAAACAAGAGGAAGACATAACAAATCTACCACAGCCCCTAGCTGAGGAGAGATTAGACCATGGCGGACAACAGGGCCAAGTCGAGAAATCTCAACCCCCGTCTTTCCTCATCCCTCAACAACCCCTCAACCACCACTCACCAACACCAATGCGTTTGATCCGTATACCCCACCCATGCCATCGCTCTCTCCACTCACCTTTTCCCCTCCTTCCTCCTGCCCCACGTTGGAGTTCACTAACCAGATGAAGAAGCGGTTTAATGCTGGAACCAAATATACCCCCCTTCCTTCTCCCATCATTCACCCCCGGCGCCAGGCACCTCCGCGAGAATAAAGTGAATGAGAAAGGAGACAGAGTCGCCATTTTGTTAAAGGACTCATTCCAATGTACACAAATATGTTGCTTCTTTTTGAATATGTGGCTCTTCAGCTGAGGTCCTCCCCTCAAGCTATATTTCCTGAGCAAGTAACTGTATGTTCTGAGCACAGAGAACTATATTTTGCGAGGACAGTACATTTCATTTTGAACGTTAATTAAACGTAAAAATGTGATATTAAATATATATCAAAATTGCAATTTATTGCAGAATATTGCAATAATATTGTAAGGTGACATAATTATCGTGATGATATTGTATCGTGAGGCCTCTGGTGATTCCAAGCCCTAGTACTTGCTGTAGCTTTTCAGTTTCCAGAGGAATTCTTACCAATAATTTAATGCTACTAGCCTATTATTTATTATTTTCAGCTTTTTTCATTACTTTTCATCTAAATATTAAAACTATTCATCCATTACTTTTAGCTAATTATTTTGCTGTGTAGGCCTCTGGTTATCATAGACACTCAATGGCAAGGTGTTACAATGGGAGGATGGGGGGAGGTGTGTACTATGCAGTTGGCCTACTGGATGTGGTAGTTTGTTGTTTATCTTGCCAATAGACTAACTTATCTCATGGTTAATTATAGATATACTTTTAATCAAATCATAATTAATATTTGTTTTTTCAAATGAGATGAGCTACTCCTGCTTGTGCCTGTTGGAATTATTTGTAGATCTGTAGCAAGTGATCCCATATAGCAGCAATTACTGTGGTGAGTACAATATAAATGATGGCCAACACTATAAGATCAAGTTGTGGTAAACCAGAATTACCCTTCACAAACATGTTTACCAAGAGAGACATGTTCTTCCAGCTTTAAACCGTTTTCTTGTCCAGCCCAGCCATCCCTGCTATGTTCTCCTTGTCTACAGGAGCTTAGAGAAATGGTGAACCTGCCCAACACGAGACCTGACATGGTGGTGGCTGATTTTATGGGTGTCACAGAAGCTCTTAAAGGTAAGAAATTAAATATATTATTACTTTTCCTCTTTTTGAAGAACTAGTACAGTGCCCGTTGAAAATGTGCCTGTTTGGAATGGGCGCTTACTTGGTCTGTGGTATTGCTGCTTGTAGAATTCATCAAAACCAGATTGTACCAAAATGACTTTCAGAAGGACCCCAAACCACTTAATATGCAACTCCACTGTATAGCCTACTACTGACTTACAGTTACAGTGTCGGCTACTTCTATATCAGAGGAAGACATTGTAGCGTTATGGAGAGAGCAGAGGTGTTCATTTCCATACAGGTTTAGTGATTTAATTTGCGGGGGTATTTTGGCGACTTAATTAACCCAGTGTCTGATGAAAACTGATGTATCAGCCCGGTTCAACTCTGAGATTTTCTCGCATTGCACAGCGCTCTGAAGGAATAATCTCCAACATTAGGCTATGTTATGTTCTGCCAGCTCACAACAATAATTGCAAGCGCAAGTGTTGTAAAAGCGTCTCGCTTTATAAGATAAATAGCCTGCCTAGAAGTGGCATCACGCTCTGTCTGCACTTGTTGTCTGTTTGTGCTTTGTGGGATTCTGAAACGTCCGAAATTTGGGAATTGATGTTTGTTTATTCAAAGTCAAAGACAGTCCAAAGTAGTGCTACTTTGAACCTCTTTGTGGGTCTGAGGTGTTTGTCACATTTTCGCTGCCAAAGCTCCGCTGCCCTCTGTCTCTGGTCCTCAGGGTGAGAGAGGGAGAGGCCAGCGGCTGGTGCGGCAAAAGCCAATGTGTGCTTCTTTTACCCATATATATGGAACGATATCTTTTGCATCAGGTAATTGGCACTGCACTTACTTGTGCCCATAGCAAGACATCTGTCAAGTTTGAAATCCATTGGTTGGAGAGATAAGCGCATCACACACACACACACACACACACACACACACACACACACACACACACACACACACACACACACACACACATCCTGTAATTTATAGATAGATGGAATGTTCTTTTTTACTGTCTCATTAGTCAGCTCTATTCTTGAACTTGTGTGGAAACTTGCACTGGATTTGTTATCTTTCAGTGGACATCAGGGCCTAAGAAGGAGAATATTTGACACATTTTAAGGCAACACAATAGGCTACATACAGTAGCGTGTTTATTATGTGCAATAAAACAGAAAAGAGTAAAACTAGCAGTATAGTACAGTAAGATACTTTCTGTGTTGAAAGTATGAGTTAAGAAATATGACTGATTAATGCAGAGACAGTTGGAAATGTCACAAGGAAGGAAGAAATGTACGCTGTGGTTAACAGCAGCAACATTGAGACGTGTAGCCCATATATGGTGAGGCAAATGGAAACTTTGAATCAGTAAATACAGATCTTCTGTAGTTTTCTGCTGGAGTAAGAAAGTGCAGAATTATGCAACACCATACAGCGTCTTGGCCCTGATGAGTTTTATGTTGGTCTTTGTCCTTGCTATAGAAATGACATTGGACTGATATATGCTGCTGAGCATGTTCACAAATAGAGTGATAACAGTCTCCTTGCATCCGTCCATGGCTAATTATAACAACCTTAGTCTTATCTCTGTTACACATGATAAGCAGTAAGTGAAGGTTGCTAAAAGAAACTGGTAGTGTGTGTTTGTCTCGTTTTCAGTGTTGCTAAACCTGCAAGTGATAGTATTAGCAGCGCTGCAGTGGTGACTGGTGCGTGGTTAAAGCAGCACATCAAAAAGCATGCACTTACAGGTATTGATGAAGAACAAAGGGTTTAAACATGTGTAAGTTATGTTCCTGATGACGGTATTTGGTATGTGACCACATGTGTACACACGCACACATTTTTTTTGTTTATGTAACAAGACAGAGGTCACGTGAACTCTCTCTCTCTCTCTCTCTCTCTCTCTCTCTCTCACACATATACACATACACACACACACACACACACGCACATTTTTCCGATGACTTTTGACATTTGAGTCCTGTCTTGTTTAAAAAGAGCAAAACAGAACAACATTCTGGTCTGTGGTCTATTTATTTTAGTCGATAATAAATTAGTCTTAGTCAAGAAGACTTAAAGCATTTGAGTCTAATACAAGCAAAAACAGTTGACCTAAAATGTTCTTTGTTGCTTTTAAACAATACTATAATATACATACCCGTATATGTATATTTTTACTGAGTTATTGGCTGCTGTGATTGTTCCTCATATTCATTCTGGCCATGAAGAGATCAGACACAAATAAACAGTCATTTTGAATGTAACTACTTTAAAAGTAAGAAAAGCCAAAGCTGACAGATGTTCATTATAAGTATCTGTGCTGTGTCAGATTTGCCGAGGCCAAGAAAGCGTCTGACAGAGTTGATGTTGAAGACAGCCCTGGAGAACCAAGGAGAGAAGGAGAAGCAAAACAAGGCGTCCCGCTTCTGGGGCCTTAGATTCTTCCGGAGCCCCATTGAAATCCTGGCCAACCCTGACCACAAAAGGACAGCTGGCATCCGACTTGGCATCAACAGGCTGGAGGTAACAGGATTTTTGTTTTAAAGTGCCCATATTATGAAGAAAAAAACACTTTTCCTGGGATATGGGGTGTTATTTTGTGTCTCTGGTGCTTCCACACGCATACAAACTTGGAAAAAAAACCTATCCATGCTGTTTTGAGTGAGATCCGGTTTCTGAATGTCCTCTGCCTTCAGTCTCCGGGTGAGCTGTTCAAAATCTCAAAAGCTTTCTGTGTCGCTAACCGAGACAAGGTGGCTAACCATAGCACGTGCTAGCGCTAGCATGCTAGCTTGTTCTCAATGACAAACACTGCTACACCACTCTAACCTCGTTTAGAAAAAGTCTCCCAGCTAAACCTGCCTTGGACTGACCAAAGCTGGAGAAAGTTATCTAGCTGACGGGCTCTTACCTAGCTACTGCGCATGTGCGACTCCCAAAAAGATAATATAGAAGTGAGATGTCTCACTCTGTAACTAAAACAAGTGAGATGTCTCACTCTGGAGCTAAGACCCAAACACACAGGGTGAAAAGATTATCTGCAGCAATGTGCACTACAACAAACATATGTTGTTTTTTTTTGAAAATGAAACCATGTAAACATATTCTAGTACAACCTTAAAATACAATTATGAACTTAAAAATGAGCATAATATGGGCACTTTAACAATCAATAAGGTCCTCGTGGTCAGCTGCTTAGTTCATTGGCCGGATTAAAGTTGGTTCCCTATGTATGACCAGGGCTCAGGCGAGGGAGCCCGGGCAGTGATCACTGGAGAAGTGGAGGACGTGACCTGTGGCCTGGTGATTAGCAGTATCGGCTACAAGAGCATCCCCATCGATCCATCAGTGCCGTTTGACTCCTGCAAAGCCATTGTTCCAAACAACATGGGCCGTATTGAACAAGCCACAGGTACTCAGTAAATACCATAAAGAACAAGAGCACTTAGCAAGCACTTAGCAACTTAGCCTTGCTAAGAAAAAACTGAAAAAATTGAATGAATTCATCTTTCTTTCAAGGTCTATATTGTAGTGGCTGGCTAAAAACAGGCCCCACTGGTGTGATAGCCACCACTATGAACAATAGTTTTGACACTGCACTATCCATGGTGGAGGACATGGACTCGGGAAGGTTGGACGTATCTGCTGCCAAGACCGGTTCACAAAGCATCTGTGCTCTGCTGGAAAAGAGAGGTACTCTACAGTCCCTTTGGTTGTTTCACTGCTTTCTGTTCAGGCCTTTTTTCTGACCCTAGGATTTTTTATAACCAAGGTCTAGATTAAGGTTAGATTTCCATAACATTATTTAAGTGACACGTTATATCTATCTTAAATGAAAGGAGTTTCTGTCTGTTTGTATGGCCTTCGATTTTCTCAACAGCTGTTCACGACTTCACACTTGGCTGGTGTATTGCTGAGTTGAGATCTTGAGATTTACAGGACATATGCGTTATGTACACACTGTGTGGTGTGTGTGTGTGTATATACAGTATATATACATACTGTATATATATATATATATATATATATATATATATATATATATATATATATATAATTACTTTTAGTCATATTTGCTGAAACTGTCACTATATTCTTACAGTATCACATGATGCAGATAATCTTTAAAGAAATTCACACCCTCTGCCTCCCCCTAGTGCTCCTCCTAGTCAATGACTGCAGTCAAACTGTAAACTACTAGGCAGCTTTGATCAAATACAAATCAAATCAATTTAATTAAGTTCTCGCCTAAAAATCGTCAGAAACATTGTGTAAGCTTGTTAAGCTGTGAAATATAAGCGTTTGTGACCCGGCTGCTTTTGTAAAAGCAGTCGGTCCAAACCCAAGCACCGCCTGCTGACCGGCAGAGCAAACCTTCTGATGTTATAGCTAAACAGTACACTAAAATATGTTTCTGAAACATGCAATGTTATAAATAAGCAATGCTGTAACAGAATCTTGATTCATACTTGAATAGCCCTGCCTAGTTTTTTCACAGATTTCTGAGTAATGTGGTACTGTCAGGCAGAAATGGGAGGTAACGAAGTACAAATACTTTGTTACTGTACTCAAGTAGATTTTTCAGATATTTTTACTTTACTTTACTATTTATTTTTGTGGCAACTTTTTACTTTTACTCCTTACATTTTAACACAAATATCGGTACTTTCTACTCCTTACATTTTACAAAATTGACTTGTTACTTTAGTTTTGTACAAAAGGTCGTCATGTCAGAGAACAGCGCGGACACGCGCCTCACACCGCGAGCGGGCGAGCCACACAGAGAGAGAAGGATTCATAACAATCCGTGCTCAGGGATTTATAAACGTGAGCGAAATAGGAAAGATAATCTATATATATTCTTACCTTATAATACAATTTGTCTCCTCCTAGTTGTATTAAAGCACTTACTGTTAAAACATAAGTTTGGAGACACTACCTTATTTAATCATTAAATTAATAGATATTTTTGTGTCTGTGTTTATTTACGTCTAAGCACCGCCGGCTGCTGCTAGAGACCAGTCTTATTTCTCCAGGTTGGAGGACGGCTCGTTTTGATAAAAATGTATTTGTAGCTCATTGTTAACCTTACTACGTTAGGAAAGATGCGTCATTTGTGATTTAATATCATTTCTGTGAATATCTTTCCTACCTTGCTCACGTTTATCACGGTTATGTATGGTAGTTTTGTTATTTATTTATTTGCAGAAACAGACACACACCACACGTTTGTCCTGTTTTATTGTGTTACGTCCCAATGTCTAGGGGTGACCGAGACGCAACATAACGTGTGCCCTTCGCCCCCCCCCCACACTCTTCCCACTCCCAAACAAGGACAGAACAAAGAATTGCCAAGTAATAGTTTCTATTTAATACAGAAGTGAGGACCCAACATAACAAACAAAATTATACTAGAGGCAACCTAAACTTTCCTAAATAAAAACAACATACAAAGAAAAGACAAAGCTCTAACCTAAACTCCTACATGAAAAACAGAAGAAAAAGTTAACAAACAAAAGAAAGGACTTCTCACTCCTACCACGCTGCTATTAGCAGCACAAAACCAGGCTGAACCATTACTTACACAATCTTAAATCATCTCACAGTTATACAGAGGCACATCTTTGGATTTGGCAGAGTGAAGAGAGAGGGCCGGAGTTCTTGGGCGTTTCTCAATCTGTGTTCTTCTATGGACTTGTGTTCTTGTGTTCTTGTGAAACGTTATGTTCGGTCGCCAAGTTAGCATTTCACCAAGAACAGTTAAAATTCCCAGATGTGTTCTCGACACGCCCATTTTACCGAGGACACATCGGATGGTAACTTGTGTGAACTTGGCAAGGCCAGTATCCCAGAATTCAATTCGGGTGTAAAGCGCGGATGGTTTCCGGTACACAGATACAACAGAAGTGGAAAGTTTTTCACAATTTACGTCTATTATTAAATCAATAATTTCATTTTCAAGACGTTTTAAGGCGAGAAACCAACTGTGTAGATTTTGAATATAGGCAGTTTAACAAAAATTGATGGTGAATTAAAAAAGCCTTTGGAGTTGGAAAGCTCCACAATCCTTTCGCGAGCCGGTCAGTTAGTCAGCTCACAGACCCCTCTTGCCCCACATTTAGACAGACCACTGCAGCAGCGACAATGGCAGAGATAAGCCAGGTTCACAACTGTAAGATATTTAAAACAATTTTTTACCGCTGTTATTCTGTATTTCATTCATTACATTCGGCGTTTTGTTCTGTGTATTGTTGTAATTGTTTTTATCGGGGGACAACTGAGGAAACCAGGGCAAGCGCTCTCTGTGCTGGGGGTGTTGGGCAATAACAGAAAGAACGCTTCGTCTCAAAAACTGTCAACAGCGTTTTGTGTACTTGTGAACTTGCGAGTTCATTCTTCCAGGTACAACCAGCAAGAACGGTCTCCCCAAGAACACAAGTCCGTTCTTTGCTTACTTGGCATTGAGAAACGCCCCTTGTCTGATGGGGCTTTAAAATGGCTCCCGTCCTCCTGGCAACTAATTAGGAGACAGCAATCACCTCTGCTGAACCAATCCAGTGTGCGCACCTGGTCTCCATTATCTGTAGTGGAAGAGCACCTACTAGAGCAGGGTGAGAGACATAACACAAAAATGACCCCAGGGTCACAACAGATTGTAATAAAGCATCAACAGAGAGAAGTTGTCTCCGTCCGTGTTCTAACAGACACACCTGGGGGGGCCGTTTGAAACCAGAATCAGCTTTAAATCCAGTTCTAATCTAGTCCTCACTAACAAGTTTCAAGTCATTTCACTTGAGTTCCATTATTATTGTTTGAGTCATCAGTTCTGAATTCAATCTAATTGTCAACACAGTAGGCTACTGTACGTTGCCCTTGATGCACCACTACGAGACAGCTCGTTAGATTCCCATCATCCTCGGCCTGAGCTGAGAGAGATGTTTGAGATAGTAGACTGTGCATCAAGAATGTCTCCTGGTCAATGTGCTGCGTAATTCTAAAATATAGGGAACTTCTTAATTAATGTTAGTTTAGTCATTCATATTTTATCCTATATTTTCTTTCCAGAAGCCAGATTTGAGCACACACACACATACATGTAGATTCCTTTAAATGTTAAGGGGAAGATAAAAAAAGAGGAACTGGATCTGTGAATTCTCACAGAATCACAACTGAATTTATATCTTTATATCAGTCTCTGTCAAAATAATCATACTTGGGGTGTTGTAGGCCTATTGGCAGACATTCAATTCAATTTTATTTATAGTATCAATTCATAACAAGTGTTATCTCAAGACACTTTACAGATAGAGTGGGTCTAGACCACACTCCATAATTTACAAGGACCCAACAGTTCTAGTAGTTCCCTCCAGAGCAAGCAACAGTGCGACAGTGGCGAGGAAAAACTTCCTTTTAGGCAGAAACCTCGGACAGACCCAGGCTCTTGGTAGGCGGTGTCTGATGACCGGTTGGGGTTAGAATGAAGAATGGCAATAACAGTCACAAAAAAAAAAAAATAATAGTTTGTAGTAGTTCATGGCATAGCAGGGCATTGTGCGGCATTACAAGGCACAGCAGGACGTAGCAGGGCACAGCAGAGCGTAGCAGGATGAACATGGCATTGCAGGACGTGTAGCGGGACCATGGCGACAGCTGCTATCATGATTTTGGAGCCTCCCTGATCCAAGGAAACATGCTGGGCGAAAAAGAACATAAGGACTCCAGGGAATGACTCCCCAGACCTAGGTTAGTAACAAGAATTTCTGGGACATGGATGCACACAAATGGAAAGATAGAGGAGAGAGGAGCCTAGTGTGTCAAAGGAAGTCCCCCAGCTGTCTAAAACTATTACAGCATAACTAGGAGAGACAGGGTAAGAGAGGAGCCTGGTCAGGCTAGAACTCTCCCCAACCGGATCGGGCTGTATGCCCTGCCTCCCTCTAGTTTTATTATATTATTGATTATATGATAGATAGATATGACAACTATGACGAGAAGCAGGTTGGCCGGGTTAGGCGGACGCTGCAACTCCTCACTCCCTTACAATATTCAGTTCTATGCCCTAACTAAAAGCTTTATCAAAGCATAACTAGGAGAGACAGGGTAAAGAGAGGACCCTGGTCAGGCTAGAACTCTCCCCAACTGGATCAGGCTGTATGCCAAGCCTCCCTCTAGTTTTATTATATTATTGATTATACGATAGATAGATTTACATCTATGACGAGAAGCAGGTGGGCCGGGTTAGGTGGACGCTGCGACCCCTCACTCCCTAACAATATTCAATTCTATGCCCTAACTATAAGCTTTATCAAAGAGGAAAGTCTCAAGCCTACTCTTAAATGTGGGGACGGTGTCTGCCCCCCGAACCCAAACTGGAACCTGGTTCCACAGGAGAGGAGCCTGATAGCTGAACGCTCTGGCTCCCGTTCTACTTTTAGAGACTCTAGGAACCACAAGTAACCCTGCATTCTGGGAGCGCAGTGCTCTTGTAGGGTAGTAAGGTACTATGAGCTCTTTAAGATAAGATGGTGCCTGACCATGAAGAGCTTTGTAGGTGAGAAGAAGGATTTTAAATTCTATTCTGGATTTTACAGGAAGCCAATGCAGAGAAGCTAAAACAGGAGAGATGTGATCTCTTTTCCTGGTTCCTGTCAGAACACGTGCTGCAGCATTCTGGACCAGCTGAAGAGTCTTTATGGACTTTTTCGAGCAGCCTGATAATAAAGAATTGCAGTAATCCAGCCTAGAAGTAACAAATGCATGGACTAGTTTTTCTGCATCATTTTTAGACAGGATATTCCTGATTTTTGCAATATTACGTAGGTGAAAAAAGGCGATCCTTGAAATTTGCTTTATGTGGGAATTAAAGGACATATCCTGATCAAAGATAACTCCAAGATTCCTCACAGTGGTTCTGGAGGCCAGAGTGATGCCATCCAGAGTAACTATCTCTTTGGATAATGCGTCACGGAGGTGCTTGGGCCCCAGAGCAATAACTTCAGTTTTATCTGAGTTTAACAATAGAAAATTACAGCTCATCCAGGTTTTAATATCCTGAAGGCACATTTGAAGTTTAACTAACTGATTAGTTTCATCCGGCTTGATCGATAGATATAATTGAGTATCATCTGCATAACAATGAAAGTTTATGGAGTGCCTCCTGATAATATTGCCTAAAGGAAGCATATATAAAGTGAACAGGATTGGACCGAGTAATTTTCCCAAGTGTTGTCTCTGTGCTATGATGAACTCTAAATCCTGACTGAAAATCCTCAAATAAGCTGTTGCTATGCAGAAAGTCACACAGCTGTTTGGCGACTGCTTTCTCAAGAATCTTAGAGAGAAATGGAAGGTTGGATATAGGTCTATAGTTGGCTAAAACATCTGGATCAAGGTTGGGCTTTTTCAGAAGAGGTTTAATTACAGCTACTTTAAAGTGCTGTGGTACATAGCCTGTTAATAAAGACAGATTGGTTATATCTAGAGAAGTGTTGACTAAGGATAAAACTTCTTTAAGTAGCCTAGTCGGGATGGGGTCTAAGAGGCAGGTTGATGGTTTAGATGAAGAAATAATTGAATTAAATTTATAAAGATCAAGTGAAGCAAAGCAGTCTAAACATATATCTGGTTTTACAGCGTTTCTAAGGTTCCTGAGTTTAGAGATAAGTCAGTGCCAGTTAAAGGCAGGTCTTGGTGAATTTTGCTTCTAATAGTTATAATTTTATCATTGAAGAATCTCATAAAGTCGTTACTACTAAGAGCTATGGGAATACTTGGCTCAGTAGAGCTGTGGCTTTCTGTCAGCCTGGCAGTGCTGAAAAGAAACCTGGGGTTGTTCCTATTTTCCTCTATTAATGACGAGTAGTACGCTGTTCTGGCATTACGGAAGGCCTTCCTATAAGTTTTAAGACTATCTTGCCAGATTAAACGAGAATTTTCCAATTTGGTGGAACGCCAAATCTTCTGAAGTTTCCGCGATATTTGCTTTAATTTGCGAGTTTCAGTGTTATACCATGGAGCTAACCGTCTTTGTTTTATTATCTTCTTTTTTAGAGGGGCAACAGAGTCGAGTATCGTTCGCAGAGAGCCTGCTGCACTATCAACAAAATGATTGATTTGGGAGGGACTGAAATTAGCATAGGAGTCCTCAGTTACTTTGTGACTTGGTAATGAATTAAATGCTAATGGAATCACATCCTTAAATTTAGCTACAGCACTATCAGATAGACATCTTGTATAGAAATGTTTGCCTACTGGCGTGTAGTTCAGCAGTATACACTCAAAAGTGATCAAACAGTGGTCAGATAAAAAGGGATTCTGTGGGAACACTATTAAATTTCAACACCATATATCAGAACAAGGTCGAGGGTGTGGTTAAAATGGTGAGTCGGTTTATGAACACTGAGAGAACCCAATAGAATCTAATAGAGAGATAAACGCAGTACTAAGGCTATTATTCTCATCGTCCACGTGAATATTAAATCCCCTACAATAAGAACTTTGTCCGTTCTTAGCACTAAATTTGACAAAAACTCAGCAAATTCAGATAAGAACTCAGAGTATGGACCAGGTGCTCGGTACACTATAACAAATAGAACTGGCTGCAGTGATTTCCAACTTGTGTGTGAAAGACTAAGAACAAAACTTTCAAATGAGTTATAATTTAGTTTAGGTTTAGAGCTGATTAGTAGACTAGAATCGAAGATAGCTGCAACTCCACCTCCTCGGCCTGTGCCTCGAGGAATGTGAGTATTAATATGACTGGGGGCGTGGATTCATTTAGGCTAACATATTCTCCATCACCCAGCCAGGTTTCAGTAAGACAAAATAGATCAATATTAGAATCTGATATTAATTCATTTACTAGTATACCTTTAGAAGAGAGAGATCTGATGTTTAAGAGTCCACATTTAATTCTCCTATTCTTTTGCACTATTGCACTTGTGGTTTTAATTGTTATGAGGTTTTCATGCACAGCTCCTCTTCTGTTTACCTTTGATTTAAATAATTTCAATGGTCGGGGGGCAGACACCGTCACTATGGGGTTTTTACTAGGTAACTCCTGGAATAGAAGAGCAGAGAAGTGTGATAGACTGCAACTCTTCCTCCTGGTCCCAACTTTGGATTGTCAAGGATTAGATCCACTAATAAACTTGTCAAGATTTCTAGAAATGAGAGCTGCTCCATCCCAAGTGGGATGAATGCCGTCTCTCCAAATCAGACCAGGTCTTCTCCAGAAAGACTGCCAATGATCCACAAAGCCCACATCATTATCTGGACACCACCTCGATAGCCAGCGGCGAAATTACAACATGCGGCTATACATGTCATCGCTGGTTAGATTTGCAGGGGTCCAGAGAAAACTACGGTGTCTAACATTGATTTTGCGTATGTACACACCGATTCAACATTGATCTTGGTGACCTCCATTTGGCGTAACCGGGAGTCATTAACGCCAACGTGAATAACAATCTTACTGTATTGACGTTTATCCTTAGCCAGCAGTTTCAAATAAGACTCAGGCTGAATCCCATTTCTTTATCTTACTCCTACCCCTTGGCCCTTACCCCCACCCCTTGGCCCTCAGAACCAAGGGGTAAGGGCTAAGGGTGAAAACATACCCCTATGAAATGGGACACCACTTGGTGACATCACCATACAATATTGATCCCAAATTTCTAAGATGGCGTCTCTGTTGATTGTGTGGGTTTTGACAACAGTGTCATATACATTTATATATGTTTTAGTTATGTTATGTTCCCTTTGGTGGTGCAGAGGCAGATGTTATCTGTGTAATACTTAGGTCTGTTTGCAATACATATGTGTATACACACACACACACACACACACACACACACACACACACACGGTGTGTTGTATATCTGTTTCAGTTATCACCGTTTTGAATGTCCTTGATATTCAGAAAAACATTTTAACAAAATTCTGTCTTTATTGCCTGATAAATTAAACATAACAGGCAAAAACATTACATTAAATATATTATATTACAGAACCATTATCAACTATTAGAACCATAACTTAATGTCACACACATAAAAAGGCTTCAAATGTGTAAAACAAAAAAAAAGACACAAGACCACAAACAAACAAATTAACTACAGCTGTTCTGATATTCCAGACTAGTCTGAAGGAATTTCAGTGGCAGAAGAGACCTTGTTGAAACAAAATAAAGACAGGCTGCAAACTGGATTAAAGGTTTTAGGAATTCGTTGAAAAGGTTTAATTGTTTTCTCTCAACAATCAAAATGACAAGAACAGTTTCCACAATGTACAGTTACAGAGTGGCAACAGTTCTGTGTGCCTTGCGCAGCAAATACAGTCCCTTATATTTCCGTGCCCCCAGCAGAAACCATGCATTGTTTGGAAAAACACTCTAATCTTAAACAAAACACTTCATCTCCTCCCTCAGACTGCTGGAGCCAACATGTCCCCGTGCATCTGTCTCTAGTGTGTCAAAAGTGACTGTAACATTCTGTCTTAGAAGATAGAGATTCATCTTGTCTTTAGATTGGTGCCTGGCTCCAACCTAGAACCTGAGACATGGTGACCCCAGCATATCTTCGAGGCACTTGTTTTCTTGTGCATTTGTCCTTAGGGGAGAAATGTAGAGTCACAACATTTTTAGCTGTCTCTAGAACTGGAGGACTTACTGTAGGATATATTTTAGGAGACACATATTTCAGCAGCACACAGGAGGATTTACTTATTAATAATAAAACTAATTAATCACTTAAGAAATGAACAATTATCGAAAAGAAATCATTGTCTATGTAATTTTCCCATTACAGTGCTTAGGCAGAACTACTATAAGTATAAGTGTTTAGCGGACAGTTAGCCGCTGTAATAGCAAATCTAACAAATTGAACTGGTATTTAGTGAGCAGCAACACACTACCAACACACACAAGCACCGGAAACGGAAATGAGTCAGGTACGCTTACCGTAGTCAGTCCTTCAACAACCAACCCTGTGTCGTAACACTGTGTAGACATCCATTTAAAATGTAGCCAATGGCATTTAAAGAGCCTTTTTCTCCATGTCAACTGAAGTTTTTGAGCTTGCACTCTTAAAAATATTTGTCTTTCACAAGGCTACTTTTACTTTTGTACTTTAACTAAATTTCCAAGCCTGTACTTTGTTACTTTTACTTGAGTAAAGACGTTAAATCAGTACTTTCACTTTTACCAGAGTATTTTTTTAACACATCTGTACTTCTACTTGAGTACGGGAAGTGAGTACTTTTGCCATCTCTGCTGTCAGGTGTAGGTTAAGTAGTAATGACTGACAGCACATATGACAAAAAGTTATTTATTCACTTTTTTAAATTAAAAACTGTATCTTTAAATGCCATTAGCTAAATGTGATTTGTATTGCCTGTAGGAGTGAAACTAGTGACCTTCTCCGACTGGGAGAAGATTGACAGTGTGGAGATGAGAAGGGGTGAAGCCACTGGGAAACCCAGAGAAAACTCCTGACTGTCAAGGAAATGCTGCAGGTGGCTGGAAAATAACTGAAGACATGAAACTGTTCACAGGTGAACTCTGCACACTGGGTAATTGTTGCAGTATATAATAACAATTCATGGACCTAATTCATATTGTGGACTTGGTACACATTAAAAGCCAGTGGGTAGTGTTGTTTACCCCAAAGTCTTGTTTTCCAGTTTGAACCTTTTCAACAGTATCAATCTAAAACACTAAAAGACTGAGCTGTGGTTTCCTGTTGCACTAAAATCAAAAACAGGACTCCATAATGGATGCTATTAGTACTGAACGTAAGTACTGTAATATACTGTATGTATGTTAAAGAGTAAAAATTATGTGCTGGCAGAATTATGTCTTCACACTTCATATGATGAATATCTTTTATACAAAATAAAATGTTAGAAAATGTATGATAAATACTTTTTCTTTTTAAATTCTTAAATATATATATATATATATATATATATATATTATATATATTTACATACATACATACATACATACATACATACACACACTCTCTCACACACACACACACACACACACACACACACACACACACACATACACATATATATTGTAGCCATTGTCTTTCCTTGTGAAAGGCACAGGATGTTTCTGGGGGCAGAGCAGGCCGAGGAGATTCCCAGACCCAGCGAGTTAAACTGACAACATCCACTTTGTATCAATAAGCAGCTGTTGAGAGCTTCCACATTATGTGGTGTGGAAACTGTCTCCTTGTGTTCACAAGTAAAAATGAACTTTTATATAACTTCAGTGATCTCTTTCTATTCTTGATAATGAGATTATTCTAACAAATGTGACCTGTTTCCTTTCATTTCTCTTGGAGTAACATTTCCTACTAAATGTCAGTTTAGATGTTATACATGGTGGGTTTGAAGATAAATTATTCTGGGTGGAATTGTTATACTTTGTGTGAAAGGGATATTTATACAAATCACTTTTTATATACATTTAAAATCTTAGTGTTTTAAGATGACACACGGTTGGTAATTCACAAAGATTTTAGCTTGGAGCCTGTACGACTAAGCGAGATTCATGGGTTAGCTGTTTTTTTTTTTTAAGCTCAGGTTTTCTTAGATCAAGGAATTAAAGTTTACCTTCATAACCTGTTTTTTTATGGATTCGGTAGGAACACATGGGATTGGGGCTGAGTGCCATAGACAGGGAAGACAAAGTATCGAGAGTTGGACCAATATAATTGGTTTCGGCTTAGTAATGGAATTTGCATATTTTGACTATAGACACTACTGAAACTATTGTGAAGGCATCTTCAAGGAATGTATGGTCATGTGCATTAAGCAGTTTTCCACACACAAAATAAAACTGGCAACATTCACTATATGCAGTCCTTCTAGCACAGTGTTACCTACAGTATAACCTTTGTGTTTTCTTCTCATCGACCATGCACCTGTGGTCCTCCCGGGTCAAAATTGACCCTGTCTGTTTTTCTTTGTTTAGCATGTAGCATTTCAATTCAATTCAATTCAATTTTATTTATAGTATCAATTCATAACAAACGTTATCTCGAGACACTTTACAGATATTGTAGGTCTAGACCACACTCCAGCAAGGACCCAACAGTTCTAGTAGTTTCCTCCAGAGCAAGCAACAATGCGACAGTGGCGAGGAAAAACTCCCTTTTAGGAAGAAACCTCGGACAGACCCAGGCTCTTGGTAGGCGGTGTCTGACGACCGGTTGGGGTTAGAATGAAGAGTGGCAATAACAGTCACAAAAAATAATAGTTTGTAGTAGTTCTTTGTAGTAGTTCATGGCATAGCAGGGCACTGTGCGGCATTACAAGGCACAGCAGGACGTAGCAGGGCACAGCAGAGCTTAGCAGGATGAACACGGCATTGCAAGACGTGTAGCGGGACCATGGCGACAGCTGCTACCATGATTTTGAGCCTCCCTGATCCAAGGAAACATTCTGGGGGGAAAAGAACATAAGGACTCCGGGGAATGACTCCCCAGAGCTACATTTACAGATGTGTTCACAATAATAGCAGTGTGTTTAAAAGATTTAATGATCCTTAGAATACCTTTTAATTCCAGAATATGAATGCATTGGGAACACTGCACATTCAATTCCAAATCAAAATATGACCAAAATTGATCACGTTTCAAGTGAAGAAAAAGGAATATCAGGTTAAAAAAATAGCAGTATTTGCATTTTTCTTTACAAACTCAAACATTTACTGTATGACCTAAAAAGTGCTTCAAGGGTTTGCTTTACTTTGAATCACTGCACTAATATTTAGTTGCATAACCATTATTTGTGACAACTGCTTCACATCTGTGTTGCATGGAGTCGACCAACTTCTGGCACCTGGTTATTCCAGCCCAGGACGATTGAACTACATTCCACCATTCCTCTGCATTATTGGGTTTTGCCTCAGAAACAGCATTTTTGATGTCACCCCACAAGTGTCCTATGGGAGTGAGGTCCGGGGATTGGCCTGGCCACTCCATAACATCCATCTGGTTCACCTGGAACCAAGACTTTGCTCCTTACTGGTGTGTTTTGGGTCATTGTCTTGTTGAAAGATCCATTTCAAAGGCATTTCCTCTTTAGCATAACGCAACATGACCTTCAAGTATTTTGCTGTATTGAAGCTGATCCACGATCCCTGGTATGCGATAAATAGGCCCAACACCACAGTATAAGAAATTTTTGCACCACCATGCTTTCCTGTCCTCATAGTGTACTGTGGCTTGAATTCAGTGCATGGGGGCCGTCAGACAAACTGTCTGTGGCCCCTAGACCCAAAAAGAACAATTTTACTCTCATCAGTCCACAGAATGTTGCACCATTTTTCCTTTGGACAGTCAATGTGTTCTTTGGCAAATTTCAACCTATTCTGTACGTCTTTTTTTCAGCATTGGGACTCTGGGGGGGCTTCTGATAACTTTGCTTCACATAGCCTTCTTCTGATCGTAACAGTACTCACAGGTAACTTTAAGTCTTCTTTCATTTTCCTGGAGCTTATCATTGGTTGAGCCTTTACCATTTTTGCCATTCTTGAATCCATTTGAATGGTAGTTGACTGTTTTTTCCCATGTTGTTCAGGCTTTGGATGACATGTCAAGGCATTTGAAGTCATTTTGGCTGAGCTGCTTATATTTTTCTGCACTTCTCTATATGTTTTCCCCTCTCCAATCAACTTTTTAATCAAAGTCCGCTGTTCCTCAGAGCAATGCCTGGAACAACCCATTTTGGTGAATATTTCAGTGTGAAATGCACTATAACCAGCATGCCCATTTTCTTCCTTACATATCAATAACCGCACTAATTAAATACAACACTATTATTTTGAACATGCCCTTTTCAATTACAGATTCAATTACAGAGAATGAGCAGCATGCATGTCAAGACTGTTGGGTCTGTTGGTTTTCTATGACTCTACAACACTTACTAGTAAATTTGTAGAATTATCACTTCTACCAAAAAATATGATTTATGAGGTTAGTGATGTTGGACTGCTATTATTTTTTAACACAACTGTATATGAAAGGCCTAATTTTTTATTAAAATAGGCATCAATTATGAATTATTTTCATTATAGTTAAGATCAGATGAAACTATGTTTGTGGATAACCACTGACTGCTATATGTTAGTAATTAGCCAGGATACTGTTTTGAAACCATTTTATTAGTTTTAATTATCACACCTGTTGTCTTCCCGGCTTAAAAGTTACTCGTGGCCTGTAATACGAATCAAGAGCAACATGCCCTGGATTTGGTTTTACAGGCAAAACGTCCTGTTGCAAACCTGTCAGTGAATAGCGATCTGAGAGCAAATAAAACATATCAAAACATAATTCAAACCAGGACATTCTAAAATATGAAAAATCTTAACATGGTTTAATGTACCTAAACAATCAGTGATTACCAAATTTCTCATATTGCTCCTCATAACCACTGAAAACTGTCAAAAAATGTTACCCAAAGTCCTATTATTATTATTATTATTATAAGCATTGTCCACGTTAAGCATTTTAGAATGTCCCATTGGCAACACACAGCTCAAGAAGCCAACAAATTGCGTGTACATAATTCCCTCCACTTAAAATCTATATCTTTCATAAAAATACCCATTAGGGAATATTAACCGAGTTGTTGGTCTCTAAATGTTTTAACTTTTCTGAGTGCACCTCTCTCCACGCATCAAGCTCCAGCGGAGCTTCTAAGAACGATGACTCCGTTAATGACTGGTCAGTAGGCGGTGCTTTTACACCGGTTGATCTCTAATCTCCAGCATAACCTGTTCCCGATCAGGTTAGGTACTCAGCATAAGTTACCACAATTATAATTTATCACGTCTCAGCTGTTTGTGAGTGTTTTGTGCACGCCTGTCTGCATGTTCATGTGTCAGTGCCTCCAGGATTTTGCGCCAATTCATGCAAATTCAACCAATCACTGCAACTTTACCGCAAATTTGACTAATAACCAGAGTTTCCAGCAACTTTAACCAATCCCGGCAGTCCCATGTGCCAGACTTTGTATTAGTATGTGACTGAGAGCCAATGACCAAGCGGGAGTGAGAACGGGTTGACATCACATGTACAGTTGTGTTCGAAATAATAGCAGTGCCTTTAGAAAAATTAGTAAATGTCAAAATTCTTCAAAGAAATTGTACTTTAATGAACACAGATACATTGGGGACACAGTACATTCTATTCCAAAGCAAAACAATTGCGCAAAGTCATCAAAACTTAAATAATAATAATAATATTTCAAATAAAGTAAGAAATGGCATGTTCAAAAGAATAGCAGTGTTGCCATCTTTCCTTGGAAACTCAAAAATGTACTGTACAAACAAAGAAATTCTTGATAAGTGAACCTAGCTGAGTATCCTAAACTAATATTTTGTTGCAAAACCACGGTTTCCGATGACTGCTTCACATCTGTGGTGCATGGAGTCAACCAACTTCTGGCATCGTTCCACAGGTATTGCAGCCCAGGATAATTGCACTGTATTCCACAATTCCTCAGCGTTTCTTGGTTTTGCCTCATGCACTGCACTTTTTATGTCAGCCCACAAGTTTTCAATGGGATTAAGGTCCGGGATTGTGCTGGCCACTCCATCAGTTGAATCTTGTTCATCTGGAACCATGCTTTTGCTCGCTTGCTGGTGTGTTTGGGGTCATTATCCTGTTGAAAGGTCCACCTCAAAGGCATTTCCTCCTCAGCATATGGCAGCATGACCTCTTCCAGGATCCTGATGTACTGGAACTGATCCATGATCCCTTGTATGCGGTGAATCGGACCAACACCATAGTATGAAAAACATCCCCATATCATGATGCTTGCACCACCATGCTTAATGGTCTTCAGTGAGTACTGTGGCTTGAATTCTGTGTTTGCAGGGCGTCTGACATACTGCCTGTGACCCTTAGACCCAAAAAGAACAATCTTGCTTTCATCTGTCCACAAGATATTATGCCATTTCTTTTCAGGCCAGTCAATGTGCTCTTTGGCAAATTGTAAACGCTTCTGCACATGTCTTTTCTCAGCAGTGGACTTTGCGGGGCTTCTTGCTGGAAGGTTAACCTCAATAAGACGTCTTCTGATTGTCACAGTACTCACTGTCAACTGAAGGTCTTGCTTGATCCTCTTGGATCCCATCATTGGCTGAGTCTTCGCCAGTTTGGCTATTCTTCTGTCCATTCGAGGGGTTGTCTTTCTTTTTCTTCCTCGTTTTTCAGTTTTTGCTCCCATTTCAGGGCATTTGAGATCATTTTAGCTGAACAGCCAATGATTTTCTGCACCTCTTTGTATGTTTTCCTTCTTTAATCAATTTTTTTATTAGGAAACGCTCATCTTCAGAACAGTGTCTTGAACGACCCATTTTCATTGTTTTTTCAGGAGAAATGCACAGCCAGCATGCCAGTTGTCTTGATCCTTAAATACGGATCACCTGTTAACACCCTTTTTTCCCAGAATACCCTCCCTAATTGATGCCCTCTCTAATTGAACTCACCACTGCTATTTTTTGAACACACCCTTTTCAGTTAATCATTCAATTTCACAGAATCCACAGTATGCATGGCTGTCCTGTTGGGTTTGTTGGTTTTCTATACCTTTATTTTACCCCCCAGAAACTTATCTGGGGTATAGAGTTTGAAATGTTAATAAAACCAGTGATTTTCTTGCTGCTGTTGAGGCACTGCTATTATTTCGAACACAACTGTACGTTGCCAAATTAATTTCCTTATTTCTGATATGAAGACGAGACGTGTGTTTTAACTCGAACATCTCACATTTACCAACAGCGAAAGACCGTACTAAACATTTTAGACTGTCCTGCCAACCTGTATACATTTTAACATCAATGTACGCTGTAACATCACAATAAACTCTGAAGCGGCTGCTGTTTCAATCCAGTCAGCTCTCCGAGTTCCCCCGCAACTGACGCGTACGGGATGACCTAAATTAAGAACAGCTACGCTCTTTATTGTACATGCAATAAGTTAATGTCCAATAAGTACTTTATAGGAATGTATCGCAGGCCAGGAATTAATATAAAGATCAATCATATGTTCAAATTTGATTCAATTATGTCTAAATTCAGCCATTTTCATATTATACCAACATTTGCAGCACCCTGAGCCTTTTTTGAAAGGTTACTAGGAAAACTCAGCCTTGAGTAATTTCTTCAGAAAAAACAAAAACTTCTACAACTTCATTCCAACAAACACGCAAAAGACATTGCAACTATTGGAATTTTACAAAAGCAGGCATTTTGAGCTGCAACAAGGTCAAATGGCCATAAAATCCTGGGACTGATGTCTGTTCATCTGTTGAAAAGTACAGTAGTGTGATCCATTTCCCCATGCACCAGAAAGCACAAAAATGCTCTTTTGCATGTGTCAGCTACTGTGTGTGCTCAATTCCATGTGTTGAAAGCACAAGGTTACCATTACAAGAGTTAGTTCTCAGCTGTTATATTAATCTTTTTGTGGGGGGGGGGTGTATGTGTTAGTGTGGTCATGTCTACATCTGCTGAATAGCAGAATGCCCCATCGGGTCAAAATTGACCCAGGAAGATAAAATGCTTTAATACAAAAGTCAATGAAAGTAGTTATTACTTGATAAGAGCATCATTGGGCCCCACCCATGTCATTTTTGGTCAATTTTGTTGAAGGACACCTGTATTTCTTATAAAGCCATCTAAAATGTAAAATTTCACCACAAGACAAATTAAAAACTTTAAAACTGTTAGAGTCACAAAAGCCTACTAGTGGGTACTCCACTCGTACCATGCTTACCGTTGTAACTAATCTTAACAGCAGCAACAATGTGTTAATCCCAAAATGACTTTTCATGCAGTTTGGAAGCACACAAATTAATGGCAAAGGAAAACTG
Organism: Percina caprodes; assembly: GCA_013375575.1. Taxonomy (NCBI): domain Eukaryota; kingdom Metazoa; phylum Chordata; class Actinopteri; order Perciformes; family Percidae; genus Percina; species Percina caprodes. The sequence goes on along the minus strand of JABXJD010001707.1, from coordinate 51,768 downwards.
TTGTGCTTTGTGGCAAATACATTTTATTCATGCGCTTACAATTTGAGTGAATAGTTGCGTTACATGCAGAAACATCAGACGTCAACGGATGTCAGTTTGACCAATGGTCCCAACGTCAGGTTGGCCGACGGGACAAACGTCACGTTGGCGGGCTGATCGCCCAACGTCAGGTTGGCGGGCTGCTCTCTGGATGTCAGGCTTGTTTTGAGCTTTTTGGGTCGGTTCAGAGGCAGTTGTACATCCGCAAGTTCTTAAATAACTGCCCCAGCTTCCACTTCATTGGTTTCCAGATGGGCTGAAAGATAATGTGAAGAATTTGTTAAGTTACAGCTACCCTTGACTTTTAACACTGCAAAGAATTTACCTTTAAGGCTTTTCATTATTATATTATTTTTCTTAAAAATCTAAGTATTAAGACTTCCTTTCAAGACTTGATAGCCCCAAAAGACTTTTACAACATGACAATCTGTAATATTAAGCTAGCACAGCAGGTGTGTTTATGTGCTGCATTTACTCGGTTGGGGAAATTCCACAATCTCTACAGAGCTACCTTAGCTTAAGTTGGCTGGCTGAACTGGCAGGGTATAGAAATCGTCTATCGCTTTTGAGAGCAAATTGCCACACAATAGTTTAATTTTAACTTTTCCTAGTAATAGTTGTATACTTTCATTATTGCACAATACAGTGCAGATGATGTGGCTATTGTACAAGGTCCGTAAACACCAATTGTTGTATTCTTTAAATATATAAATGTTTGAATAATTGAGAAAGCAGCTGTATACCCACATTGTATGTCAATATAGCTTTAATTAAAATGCATTGGAATCCCCATTCCAAAAGCCAGCCAACTTAACCTCAATTTACTACATTGTGCCACAAAGAACCTCAGCTGTAAACACAATTGCAGCATTTTCCCAATAGGGTTTCATAGAACCTGCTCACCTTCTTTAGCAGCTTGGATCAACTTGGACTACATTGACTGGAGAAGTGCGAAGGCCTTCTTCACGGAGATATTAGGAGACATATCTGTAGTACAAAATAAGTTCCGTTAGTATCCGTAAGTAGCTCTTGAAAGATTCTATCACCAACGTTCTTACCTCTAATCATTCTCCTCTGCAGCTCATCATGTCTTTCATTTGTGCCACCAACTGGTAAACTCAAGACTGGGGACAATGCAATTGCTGTTAATTAAATGTTTCAGCTGTTTGACATCACATATCATGAACTTGTTCCAGCTATATTTCATTTCAGTAATTAAAATTGACCCTACTCTTCACAATTGCTAACATATTTGAATACAAACATAAGAATTGTAACTACCTTCGTTAATCCAAACAGTCAGCACACAAAGAACAAAGGCCCAAACAGCTCCCATCACTTTAGTCACCAAGAGAAAATGTTTCCTGTGCTACATGCCAGGTTAAAAACCCACCATGCAGGTAGCACAGCTGTTGATGATCAGCTCTAATTGGCTCTCTCTGCAGAGAGTCAGTGCTAGTTGAGATTCAGCCCATGAAAAATGGGAATTTGGAAGCAAGGGACAATTATAGAGTATATTGTAAAGAAAGTCCAGGAAGTTGTGTTTTTTACATGAAAGAAAGTCAATAAAGTTGGTCTGAAGTTGTATAATCAAAGATTACAAGGGAAGAAAACTTTTACATTTTGGGGATCTTGGTTTGATAAAATGCTCGAGGTTATAATTCATATCAATAACACTGAAGATGAATGTATTGAATACCATGATATGTCTAAGAGGCACTGTTTGGGGAGCTGTGTGAAGAGTACTAGATTATGGATGTAATTGTTTTGGGATCAGCTGCTAGAACATCTTTATAAAGGCTGGTTACAATTCATGCGGGGCCGTTAAGTCAGCGACCTTGTCAGCGCTTCAGGTGAACGCTGGAGAAATGCCACTTTTTATTGTTATTGGGCAAACCTACAAACTCCAAATGATTTACATGGATATGAATGAATGTTGCGAACGTCAAAAAAGTAAGTCTTTTGCAATAAAATCTCAGGGTTTCAATGATTGGGTTACAAGTCCAACCGTTTTAATACCAGCTGTTTCACCACAGTCTATGGTTGATATTTCTATATTAAAACAAGTACATTCAAGCAAGAATGTATTTAATTTGCAAGCTTGCGTGAACATTGTGCTGCATGATATAGTTATTGTGTACACAAGCATACGGATGGTTTTAAGAATCCAGAGAATAGGAAAAGCTGTGCTTTTTTGTTTCAGAATTGAAAGTTAAGTGTCTAAAAGATTAACTGATCATTTATCTGTATATGCAGCTGAAATTATGGTAATTTAATTGGCTCTACTGTGGATAGAGGAAGTTAAACTTATGAGAATGCTAAGATGTTTAGCTCAACCACTAGCTATTCAACAAAATGCAGTCAGGACATGCTTTATGAAAGTCTATCTTTATATAGAGTCATTAGACCTGGAATTGATGTTCAATTTTCTTGGGTACTGGCTCACATAGGGTACTGGGGAAGCACCGGAGAGAACAGTGTCTGTTTAGCAGAATATGACCGGGAAACACAAAGTTAAATGCTTCTCTACACCTTTTTGTAAAAAATCCCACTGGGACATGTGGTGCCTGCAATCAAATGGAGACTGTGGATCATGTTTTTCTTGAATCCCTAAAATTTCAAATGAAAGACTGTTGTTGGGGAATGGACATTAAACCGAACGCTGAAGAGGTCTCCGCTAAATTGTATTACAGGTCAAATGTATTAATGCCACATTGGGATTTCACTCAAATCTAATTCCTTACTTTCAACTACTTTCCTATTTCCTAGTGCCCTCAACCGCAGGCAAGTCCACAATTAAAAGGTAGATGTAAATTTAGGAATAGAAATAGAATGTATTGATAAATCTGTAAAAAATATATAGAAAACATTTAACCAAGATCAAAAGAAATTGTTGCAAAACACTAATGCCTGGAATTTAAAATGACCTGACATCATCACCTGCTTGACCAACTCCCACAGCAATATGGTCATACTCACTGTTGCAGACCGGTTCTCTCAAGTCTTTTCACTTCATCCCCCTGCACAAGCTGCCCACATCCATGGAAACTGCCCACCTGCTGGTCCACCACATCTTCCGCCTCCACGGTATCCCCCTGGATATTGTCTCAGACCGGGGACCCAGTTCACGTCATATGTCTGGAAGTCCTTCTGCCGAGGCCTCAATTTAATTCAAGGCGGTACAGTATGTAGCGTGGCACAGCAGGGCATAGCCAGATGTAGCAGGGTTCAGCAGGACATTGCAGGGCACCGCAGAACGCAGCTGCAACCAAGATCTTGGTGCCATCCTAATCCAAGGAAATATGCTGGGCGAAAAGGAAACATAAGGACTCCGGGGATTAAACTCCCCAGAACTAGGTTAGTAACAGTCATTTCTGGGACGGGATGCACACAAATGGAAAGGGAGAGGAGAGAGTAGCTCAGTGTGTCAAAGGAAGGTAAATCACCCGGCAGTCTAGAACTATACCATTATAACTAAGAGGTTAGGGAGAGGAGCCTGGTCAGACTAGAACTCTCCCCAACAGGATCGGGCTGTACTGGCCTACCTCCCTGTACTTTTATTATATTATTGATTACATGGTAAATTAAATTGACAAGTATGAAGCGAAGCAGGTGGGCCTGGCTAGGCAGATGCTGCAACTCCTCACTCCCTAACTATAAGCTTTATCAAAGAGGAGGGTTTTCAGATTATTCTTAAATGTGGTGACGGTTTCTGCCCCTCAAACCCAGACTGGGAGCTGGTTCCACGGGAGAGGAGCCTGATAGCTGAAGGCTCTGGCTCCCATAGAGACTCTAGGAACCACTAGTAGCTCTGGTGCTTTAGTGGGACAATAAGGCTCTAAGAGCTCGTCTAGATAAGTTGATGCGAGACCATTTAGAGCTTTGTAGGTCAGGAGAAGGATTTTGAATTCAATCCTGGATTTTACAGGAAGCCAATGCAGAGAAGCTAATAGAGGAGAAATGTAATCTCTTTTCTTAGTTCTTGTCAGAACACGCGGTGCAGCATTCTAGATCAGCTGGAGAGTCTTAAGGGACTTATTTAAGCATCCTGATAATAAGGAATTACAGTAGTCCAGCCTAGAAGTTACAAACGCATGGACCAATTTTTCAAGATCATTTTGAGAAAGAATGTTCCTAATTTTGTCAATATGGCGAAGATTGAAAAAGGCTGTTTTTGAGGTTTGTTTTTATGGGCGTTAAAGGATATATCCTGATCAAAAATAACTCCTAGATTTCTGACAGTAGTGCTGAAGACCAGGCAATACCATACCATAGTAGCTATATCTTTAAATAATGAAGTTCGGAGGTGTTTAGGGCCCAGGACAATAACTTCGGTTTTGTTAGAGTTTAACATCAGAAAATTGTAGGTTATCCATGATTTTATATCTTTAATGCATGCTTGAAGTTTAGCTAACTGACTGGTTTTGTCTGGTGTGATTGACAAGTATAATTGGGTGTCCTCCGCATAACAGTGAGAGTTAATTGAGTGTTTCCTAATAATATTGCCTAGAGGAAAGATATTTGAGGAGAACACAATTGGTCCAAGCACTGAGCCTTATGGAACACCATGGCTAACTTTAGCTTACTTGGAGGATTTATCATTAACATTAACAAATGGAGATTGATCAGAGAAATAGGACTTAAACCAGCTTGGACCACTGCCAGCTTGTTGTCTGGTTACCACCCTCAGACTAACGGGCAGATCGAGCGGGTGTGTGGCACACTGTAACCCCTCCTCATGGAGTCCCCATCTCTCTTGGATAGAGTACTCCCACAACTCCCTCATCAGTGCTGCCACTGGGATGTCTCCATTCATGTGTGCCATGGGATTTCAGCCTCCACTTTTCCCATCCCTGGAGGAAGAAGTGACGGTCCCTTCCATCCAAACTCATCTGCGGTGGTGTCGATGAGTGTGGAGGGAAGCCAGGGCAGCCCTTCAGAGCACTGCTTCTTGGCCCCAATTCCCTCATGCTCCCCAAGCGCCCTCACCATCCAGTCCCTCGCCATCCTATCCCAGCCCTCGTGCCCTTGTACCCTCGCTCCTGTTCTTGGCGTCCGCCTCCCCACACCTCCTTCCTTATTATTGTTTCATTAAACGTGAGTTGTTGAGCGTAGCATTTGGGTCCAAACAATTAATAATAATTTGGTGCCCCCGCCTCTGCAGTAACTCTGGGGACCACCTAGGTCTGTAGATCTCTGCTTTACAACACATTTGCTCATTGCCTCTCTCCTCCCATGATTTTCTTGTGTTTCTCCCGTACCTCCTCGTGGGGTGGGGGAGAGAGAGACTAAGACGCAAGGAAGGGAGGCAAGTGGAGGGCTCAAGGAAGCAATTTAAGGGCTATGAGATGCAGCTCATGTTTACCACCACTTTTTGTTTCCAAGGCACTGAACTATTGTATGGGTGTGACAAAGGTTGACTTAACTTGCTGGCTACAAGTACTTCAAATATTGTAACTTTGTAACTGTACATTTTTTGCTATAGTTATTTTATTTTAAATAAAACATTGTCTACTGTCATTTATCCTGCTGGTGGCACTAAAGCAAACATAAGAGGGTCACTTAAGTCATTTGTATTTATCATCTGTTGACCTTCAATATGTGTAGCAAAAGATCATAGCAATCCATCTCATTCTGTATTTGTTGAGATATTTCAGTGGTGGGCAGACAGACATATAGACAGACATTGCCATCTCGTGCTGCCAGAATGGCTAAATATATGTCTTATCAACTTATAAATTATGATGTATTATTATAGATTATACCCCTGCACACCCACACAGGTGTTTGCAGTTATTGTGGCTGATTCAATCTGCTCAGGTTAAAGAAGGCAAGGCAGACAAGTCAAGGCTGCGTTATTTATATAGCACATTTTACCAACACCACCCTCCTTCTACTTCTACTCCACCCTGGTCTGGGAACGCCATGGGATCCCCCAGTCAGAGCTGGTTAATGTGGCTTGGGGAAAGGAAAGTTTGGGGTTCCCTGCTGGAGCTGCTGCCCCCGCGACCCAACCCCAGATAAGCGGACAAAAATGGATGGATAGATGGACACACAAGGCAATTAAAAGTGTTTTAAATAAAATGTTAAAGAGCAGCTAAAATAATTAACATTCATTAAAAGAAGATACAAACAGCATGAATATAATTAGACAAGTATGAAATATAAGAACAATATAATGCATTGGAAGAATTGAACAATTACATCATTCACCTGTCAAAAAGGCAGCATCAAAACGAAAAGTTGACCTTTACTGTGCCTTTGGTTAGTCATAAGAATACAAGTTGATGTGTTGTTCAGACATCACAGCTGGACGTAATCTATACCTCAAACTTCAAAATGGCCACTTTAAAATTAAATTATTTATGACTTTTTCAATTATTCATTTATTTATTATTGCTTTGTTAATCAATTTTATTTGGTGCTGAGATGACTTTTATTTAGTTAAGCCCCAGTGGCCTAATGGTTATTCCACTGACCTTCTAAATCAAGGATTCTGGGTTTGTGTCCAATCTGTTGTGATTTATAGCGGAGTGGTGCAGTGGAAGCGTGCTGGGCCTGGCCTCCGTCTCACATTGCTGCCCTCCCTTCCTTCTTGGGCCTAACATCATAGTATTTTCTGCCTAACTTTGCAACAGTTGTGGCCCAAATGCATGCATGTGCCAGTGACAACCACTTGAGGTGCTTGGTGCTTCTCATGTCGCTTAAATTGCCTCCGCAAATCCTTAGTCCCTCCCACCAAGGAGGCACGGGAGAGATGCAACGAGCAAATGTGTTTTAGAGGGCATCCTTTCCTTTGAAGAGACACGTGAATACGTCGGCTGTTTGGGCAAAGTTAGCAATTCCTTCAGCTGCACAGCTTCCGGGGAGGCTGCTCTCGTGAATCCTCGCCTATAGCTCCTCGATGATCCCTTGGCAGAAATTACCACTGGTTTTACACTTATTGTTTTAATAAATGGTCAAAAAAACGAATTCATACAAAATTATACCTAATTTCTGAGTTAAAAAAATTATGAATTATTTTGACTAACAGTTTAGATTAACAGGAACATATGTTGAGTTATGACAGACTAGTATAAGTCAGGATACTGTTGAGAAACCATTTCAATTTTTTTTATGGCTGCAAATAATCACACTTTTGTCGTCCCGGGTCAAAATTGACCTGGTCTGTTTTGCCTATTTATAAAGCATAAGTGATCACACAATTCTATTTTACACATTAGACAACTTTATTCAAACTCATTACTAGTTTTGCACTTACTTTTGGATTTTATGGTGAATAAACTTCCTTTACATGAAATAATACCTAATTTTGGAGTAAAATAGAATCAATTGTGAATTATTTTCATTATAGTTCCATTCAATTTTATTTATAGTATCAAATCGTAACAAGAGTTATCTCGAGACACTTCACAGATAGAGTAGGTCTAGACCACACTCTATAATTTATAAAGTTCCAACAATTCTAGTAATTTCCCCAAGAGCAAGCATAGTGACAGTGGTGAGGAAAAACTTTCTTTTAAGAAGAAACCTCAGACACACCCAGGCTCTTGGTAGGTGGTGTCTGACGGTGCCGGTTGGGGATGTGATGAACAGTGGCAATAACAGTCACAATAATGCTGGAATAGTGACTAAAAATGGTAGTAGTGGTGGTTCATGCCATAGCAGGGCATTACAGTATGTAGGTTGGCACAGCTGGATGTAGTAGGATGCAGCAGATCAGATGAAACTGCAAACACACACACGGTGGATGCAGGAAAAAAATGGAGACGAGACGTACAGGATGACCTAAATTGAGAACAGATAGTGAGTGCAATAATACGTTAAATTCCAAACTGTATGAATGTGTCTCAGGCCAGGTGAGGAATTAATGTAAAGATCAGCAAGCCACTGACACATGTTCAAATTTGATTCATTCAATAAATTATATTTTGTCTTAAATCCTCCAGCCATTTTCATATTGTACCAACATTAGCAGCACCCTGAGCCTTTTTGGAAAGGTTACTAGGAAACCTCAGCCTAGAATAGTTTTATTCTCAAGGCAAGTTTCATTTTGAAAGAAAAAAAAAAGTATCCTGCAACTTCATTGCTACAAACATACAAAAGACAATTTAGCGGAATTTAACAAAAGCTCACTAAATCAAGCATTTTGGGCCGCAACAATCCTGGGACTGTTCATCTGCTGAAAAGTATAGTAATGTGATCCATTTCCCCATGCACTGGGTTTGTGTCTCTTGCAGGTCTCTGCAATTCCTAGTGTTGGAAAGCACAATATTACATGTAGTTCTTAGCTGCAGTTTATAAATGCATTTGTGGGGGGGGTCTCCACAGGTACATGTCTTCATCTGCTGCAGAGCACAGTGCTCTATTTCCACACCAGGTCAAAATTGACACAAGACCACAAATGCTATAAAATTAAAAACCAAAAGTCAAAATTACTTATCATTGGGCACATCCCATTTGTTTCATTTTGTTCACACCTTTATTTCTGACAGTCAAATTTTACCCCAAGACAGAAAAAAAAAAAAAAAACCAAGTTTAAAACTGAAATAAACTCAAGCCTTATAGTTGGTACTCCACTTGTGTCATGCTGACTATCTAATCTTAACATTAGCAACAAAAGTATTAATTCCAAAGTGATCGCTTTTCCTGCAATTGTTTGAGGCATACATTAAGTAATGCAAAGGGAAACATTTGTGCTTTCTGGCAGATGCATTTTTATTCATGAGCTTACAATTTGAGAAATGTTACAATTTAAACCAGTAGTAGGTACAAACAAATGTCAACAGACATCAGTTTAAAAGCTGGCTTTTTGCTGACATCAGGTTGGCAGGCTGACTGTTGTCAAACGTAATATAAGTCAGGTTTGCGGGCTGTTCGGACGTCAGGTTGGTTTTGAGCTCTTTGGTTCCATTCAGGGGCCATTGTACTTGTGCTAGTTGGCCAACAGATACCTCAACTTCCAGTTGTGCTGAAAGAAGTAGCAATTGTTAAGTTCCAATTAGCTTTGGCTTTAAAAACTTCAAAGAGAGTTTACCACTAAGGCTTTTAAGTTGGCTGAACAGGCAGTACTAGAAATAATCTTTTGAGAGCAAACTGCCCCACCATAAACAATTTAATTTTAACTTATTTTAGTAACTAGTATTTTAACTTATACTGGTAACTGTTGTATAATTGCAATATTGCACAATAAAGTATCATGTAAAGTCATTATTGGCACAATAGTGATGTGACTATAGACCAATAGCCATACACATCAATTGTTGTATTGTTTAAATTAAATACATAAATGTCTGAATGTGAGACAGTAGCTCACTTAGTATGGTCAATATAGCTTTAATTAAACATGGGTTGGAATCCCCATTCCAAAAGCCAGACAACTTAACCTTAATTACATAAGGCCACAAAGAACCTCAGCTGTAAACACAATTGCATTTTCCCCCCCAATAGGGTTTCACAGAACCTGCTCACCTTCTTTAATGGCTTGAATCAACATGGACTCCAATAACTGGAAAAGTGCAAAGACCATCTTCATGAAGGGATCATCGGGAGACGTATCTGTAGTACCAAATAAGTTCAGTTAGTGTCCATAAGTAGCTCTTGAAAGATTCTGTCACTAACGTTCTTACCTCTAATCATTCTCCTCTGCAGCTCATCATGGCCTTCATTTGTGCCACCAACTGGCAAACTCAAGCCTAAAGACAACGCAATTGCTGTTAATCAAATGTTTCTGCTTTTTGACATCACATATCATGAACTTGTTCCAGCTAAATTTCATTTCAGTACTTCACAGTTGCAATACTTCACTACATATTTGAATACAAACATAAGAAGTATGTAGTAACTACCTTTGTTAATCCAAACAGTCAGCGCACAAAGAACAAAGGCCCAAACAGCTCCCATCACTTCAGTCACCAAGAGAAAATGTTTCCTGTGCTACATGCCAGGTTAAAAACCCATCATGCAGGTAGCACAGCTGTTGATGATCAGCTCTAATTGGCTCTCTCTGCAGAGTGTCAGTGCTAGTTGAGATTCAGCCCATGAAAAATTGGAATTTGGAAGCAAGGGACAATTATAGACTATATTGTAAAGAAAGTCCAGGAAGTTGTGTTTTTTACTAGATAGAAAGTCAATGAAGATGTCTTTCTAAAGTTACATTTTGGGCATTTGATAAAATGCCCAGGGGTAGTGATGGGCAAATGAAGCTTTGGGAAAGCACTGAACCACTTAGAGGAATTGTTTTGAAAACCATTACTAGAAGCTTCAGTAACAGCGACCTTGCCTGGATAAGTGCCAAGGCTGCATCTAAATTATCCCGGCAAGATGGTGGACAGGAAGTCTTTCAGACTGGTGAAACATACGTATACTCACAATGGGATATCATTCTTTTTAAAATAAAGATTGATGAATTTGTATTGGTATTGGGAAACAGAGGATGCTCTGGGAAAATATGGCACAAGTTGGGTGTGCTTGTGTAACTATGTTCAGGGGAACACAACGATTTTTATTAAAGAACATTATTTTTTCCCCACTGTCTGTTTCTTTTTTTGCTTACAACTTCTCCACATTTAGAGAAGTTTTGTTTAGAAGGTGAGGGTACACATTTTGTGATTTATCCAGTACACCAGTGGGTCTTCAGATTTTTCCAGCGGTGGAGCCGTCATGTACCGCTGTACCTCCACTGTAGCTTCCATGTTAATGAAAATAAATCGATACGAACAAATCGTACGCTTGTCACTGTAGAAGCTGCTACAAACCAAATGCAACTTGTTTTGATGAAGCAGTTGCTGCTTCGGATGTCATTTGTCACATGATTTTCCCGTACCAAAACAACTTTTGGAGTAGTGGTTCAAATGGAAGTTAATGGTTTGAAGCACGTATCGAAGCTTCAGTGTCAGACTGCCATCATTTCCCAGGGGTATAATTCATATCAATAATGTTGAAGATGAATGTATTGAATACCATGAGATGTCTAAGAAGCACTGTTTGGGGAGCTGGGCAGTTGCTATAAAGAACGTTGCTTTAATAAGAAGAGTAATAGATTATGGATGTAATTGTTTTAGAATCAGCTGCTAGAACATCTTTATAAAGGCTGGTTAGAATTCATGCGCGTTTAGGTGGACGTTGGACAAATGCCACTTCAGCTACAAAGAAAACAGTTAAGGACAAATTGTTGGGCAAATCTACAAGGTCAAAATGATTTACATATGAATGAATGTTGCAAAAGTCAAAAAAGGAAGTCTTTTGCAAACAAATCTCAGATTTAACAAAGGAATTGGGTTTCAGTGATTGGGTTACAAGTCCAACCGTTTTAATGCCAGCTGTTTCACCACAGTCTATAGTTGATATTTCTATATTAAAACAAGTACAAGCAAGAATGTATTTAATTTGCAAGCTTACGTGAACATTGTGCTGCATGATATAGTTACACAACCATGGATGGTTTTAAGAATCCAGAGAATAGGAAAAGCTGTGCTTTTTTATTCCAGAATTGAAAGTTAAGGTGTCTAAAAGATTATTATGACCATTTATCTGTATATGCAGCTGAAATGATGGTAATTTAAATGGCTCTACTGTGGATAGAGGAAGTTAAACTTATGAGAATGCTAAGATGTTCAGCTCAACCCCTGGCTATTCAACAAAATGCAGTCAGGACATTCTTTGTGAAAGTCTACTATCTTTATATAGACTCATTAGACCGGGAATTAATGTTCAATTTTCTTGGGTACTAGCTCACGTAGGGTACTGGGGAAGAACCGGAGAGAACAGTGTCTGTTTAGCAGAATATGACGTGCAATCAAATGAAGACTGCGGATCATGTTTTTCTTTAATCCCTAAAATTTCAAATGAAAGACTGTTGGAGAATGGACTGGAACGTGAAGTAATGGACATTAAACTGAATGCCGAATAGGTCTCTGCTAAATTATATTACAGGTCAAATGCCACCTTAGGATTTCACCCAAAGAATCCTATTTCTTACTAGTAACTACTTTCCTATTTCCAGTTCCTTGAACCGCAGGCAAGTCCACAATTAAAAGGCAGTTGTAAATTCAGGAACAGTAATAGAATGCATTGAAAAATCAGTAAAAAAAATAAATATATATATACAAAATATTAAATCAAGATTAAAAGAAACTGTTGTAAAACAGTAATTAGTCCCTCCAGGATTTCGCAATGTCACGCTTTACACCAATTCACGCAAATTTAACCAGTTTAAACTTTGGTGTGACTCGCAATTTTGACCAATCACCGGATTTTCCCGCAATTTAAACCAATCCCAGCAGTCCCACGTGCCAGATTTTGTATCAGTGTGTGACTCTGAGAGCCAATGAATGCAGGAGTGAGACCGCGTTAAAGTCATGCGTACGTGGCCATATTCATTTCCTTGTTTACCAAGACTCGAACAGCTCACATTTACCAACAAAACGTACAGAGAAATGTCTATGGAAAGACCATGCAAAATATGTCAGACCGTCCTGCCAACTTGTATACATATTAACGTAACAATGTACGCTGTAAAAATTTTTTACTATAAACTCACTGATGCGGCCGCTGTTTCAATCTTGTCAGCTCTCTGCAGCACACACACACGCAAAAATCCATTTTCCAAAATTGTACATCCTCCTCTTATTCCTGCCCACAGGAGATTTGAGCCGAGGAGTCGAGGAAGAGCCTCGAGGAGAAAGGAATTGAGGCAACAGACATTTAACAAACATTAGATATTGTTTAAAAGTGATATCAATTAAATATGATGTGCGGCACAGCTGCATAAGCTTTTCATGGTTTTGTCATACAGCTGTATTTTATGATATCTGTCAGAGGAGAACTCTGGAAGGCTATAGGGCACTTGATTCAAATGATAGTGAAAATGTAATTCCACAATAGCATTTTCATTTTCAGTGTTTTTAGAGTCAAAATTTAAATCAAAATGCCATAATCCAATATTCATATTCAGTGGATGCAGGAAAAACCAGATGAGACGACAGAATTACCTAAATTGTTACTTGTTACTTTAAGTGCAATGATAAGTTAAAGTCCAATAAGTCCTTTATCAAACCGTATGAATGTGATCTTGGCCTGGATAGGAAATTAACTAATGTAAAGATCAACAAACCATTAACACTAATGTTCAAATTTGATTCCTTCAATAAATTATTATTTTTTGTCTAAAATCCACCAGCCATTTTCATATTATACCAACATTTTCAACACTGTTGGAGCTAAATCCTGCTCCCGTCTCATGGTCCAGTCAATTACTAGCCAGAATCTCAGATGTTGATGTGTGAATTCTTTTTATTACATAGGATATCCTGAGACAAAGTTACCTGGATCAAGCTATCACAGCTCTCCCCTTCCTTTGTCTGACTCTTGGGCTCTTGCACCCCTGTTTTTATTCACTAAGGGTGGGGTCTCCAGGTCACAGTGATGTGATGTGTTTGTGTGTTTGTTATCTTTCAGTTGGAATGTGATTGAAAGTTTATGACCCTATCAGGAGTTGCAGAGCAAAGAATAACATGACCTCCTGTACTCTTAGTTGAGCAGTAAACGGGGACCACAACCAGACACAGGATGTGTCCCTAACCATCTATCCTGCATCTGACACATTTAGTAGAGCTGGGTTATAACAAAATGTACCAGAACACCTTATATTATGGAACAGAAGTATTGCAAAACAACTTAATGCACAAATAACAAACTTAATGCATGACCAAAATGTCTTCACGTATGTTGAAATAATGCTTTTGCCTTTTGGCTTGAATGTATAATGCAAATCACACAATGTTTAAACACATATAACATTTTAAATTCCAACAACACCCTGAGAGTTTTTGGTAAGGTTCATAGGAAAACTCAGCCTACAGTAGTTCTTTTCTCCCCAAACAAGTTTCTATTTAATTTTTAAAGAACTATACTAAAAAAATCACAACTTTTTTTTACAACTTTCTCTGTCGCCCGCAACTTCATTGCAACAGACATACAAAAAACATTGCAACTTTTATTGCAATTTGTCCCACAACATAAGGCATTTTGGGCCACAACAATCTCAAAAATAAAAATTGGAATTTAAGATGACCACTCTTATTTCTGCCAAGGGATCATCGAGGAGCTTTGGGCAAGGATTCACAAGAGCAGCCTTTCCAGAAGTCGTGCAGCCTAAGGAGTTGCTTACTTTGCCCAAACAGCTGACATATTTATGTGAAGCTTCGGAGGAAAGGACATCTCATCCCTCTACAACAGGGGTCTTCAACGCTTTTTAAGCCAAGGACCCCTTTGCTGAGATTGAGATGGAACAGGGACCCCCTACTATGTACAGTATATTGTATACATTGCATATAAAACTGGGTCTACAGTAACATGTGCATAGTATACCAAGCTATTAAAATAATTGTTTTTATAAATCATGTTTTAATATTAAACATTCATTTGGCCCATTGAATCCTTAGGATTTACTGTATCTGTGGATGGCTACATTACTGACAACCTTACCTATAGGCCAGCCTATCATAATTTTTCACAAATAGGCTGATTTCTTTTTTGCTAATTTGTTGGATTCATGTTAAGACATTTTTAATTTTTGAAAAAACTTCCAAAAGTTGCCAAGATCTTCCTTCATTCATTTTGCCAGATGATTTTCAAGTACTAAATTGTAGCCTACTAATTAACTTTCATTTTTAAAAGTCAGACAGTGTGCCTGAGTGTCTTTGCAACTTTTAACCTACTTATCCCCCTCCAACAGATGTGCACAGTATTCTACTGAAATTAAAAACTTTCAAAAAAATTAACAATATTAACCCCACTTAAGGTATTAATGTTCCAATGCCCCCAACATTTGCTGGATAAACTGTGTCATGGTGGGGGACCATACCCATATATTCTTTTTTTTTTTTTAAAGATTATATTTTTGGGCATTTTTGGTCTTTATTTATATAGAACAGCTGAAGACATGTAAGGAAAGAGAGAGGGGGGAATGACATGCAGCAAACGCCCTCTTCACCAACTGAGCTACCCGGGCGTCCCACACCCACATATTCTGGGACTGCTCCGTGATACAGACATACAGTAAAGACATTAAAGAGGAATTGGACAACATTTTCAGGATGGTTTTCCCTCTGGACCCTTTATTTTACTTACTGGAGAAAACACTTGCTGTTACATATTTTGTTAATGATTGCAAGAAACATGATTATTATTAATTGGACAAAGCTTACATACATGAAATCAAACAGGTCCGTACAATGGAAAATATGACTGCTTTTTAAAGTTGAAAGTACCTTGTTCGTAAGAAAATGGACCCCTGTTATTTGAGCCTTGATTTAGAATAATAATTTAAACTGTGATATGGTTTATTTACCCTTCTTCTATGTAGTCAATATATATGTTATATATTATTATTTTTGTTATTTTATTTTTTATTTATTTAAAGGTCCTATGAAATGCTGGTTTTTGGATGCTTTTATAAAGGCCTTAGCGGCCCCCTAAAGCCTCTTTCCAAAAATTCAGCCTTGATGCAGATTTACATTTACTAGAGCCAGTACCACAATGAGCTTTTCTTAGGATATGCCATTTCTGTAGCTTTAAATTCCATTGAGGAGGAGAGGGGGCTTGACCAACTCCCCTGCTTTGCTTGTTTTCAAGACATGATGTCTCTGTCTTTTAAATGCACGGGCCAAACTCTGGGCAGGCAAAGCAGAGAAACGAGAGGTAACCTTGCTCCTCATGACATCATAAGGGGAAGATTCCAGATTGGTCTATTTGAGCTTTCATTTTCTCAAAGGCAAAACAGGATACCCAGGGCTTTACACGTAATGGCATTTTCATGCCATGGTACATTTAACCTCTCCTTGGTTGAGTGTCTGTGTCTAGGTTTATGTTTGTGTGGTACTGCTAAAATTGCCTAAATGTCTAATAAGGGCAATAAAGTGCAATTTGTTTACCTTGTTATGAGTGAAAGCCTTTTTCCCACCTAAAAGAAAACAAGGCGCTCTTCTGAAAATACAAAATCTAAATCAAGGTACAAGCGGCCAAAATGGGTTTTCTCAGGCTCCCTAGGGAGGTGTTCCAGGCACGTCCAGCTGGGAGGAGGCCTCGGGGAAGACCCAGGACTAGGTGGAGAGATTATATCTCCAACCTGGCCTGGGAACGCCTGGGTCCCCCAGTCGGAGCTGGTTGAGCTAGCTCAGGAAAAGGGATTTTGGTTTGGGGTTCCCTGCTGGAGCTGCTGCCCCCACGACCCAATACCGGATAAGCGGATGAAGATGGATGGATGGATAAATCAATTCATCCGTGACTGTAAGTGGTTATGTATGCCATATTTAAAGTGATTCCCTCAAGGCATTCAGAGATATTGAATTCACAAGAATCAGATGGACAGACATGAGGACACAGTCACCTTAAACCTTTGACATCCAAAATCTCATCAATTGATCTGCGAGTTCAAGTGAAAGGTTTTGCAAAATTTAAAGAAATTCCCTCCAGAAATTCCTTCCTCCCTCCTGTGTTATCACGTTCACAAGAATGGGAAGTGCGTACGTATGTAAAGATGGACTGGCGACCCAAAAGCATAATATTTCTGGCCACGGTTGGAACCAAGACATAACAAGAGACAAAAAAAGAGGTGGGGTTAGACAGAGTTAAGCCCTGACAGAATAGAGAATGTTGTCAAAGTTTCTGTACAGCAGGAGAGTGAGACTTTGTTGAAACAAAATAAAGATAGCTGTGCAGCTGAGATTTAGTTATTCACTGCAGAGAATAACCAAGTGGGAAGACAGTTTTCACAGAATTAACGCAGTAACTGTGTGACAACGGTAGCATCCCCATCTTATATCCTGTTTCCCCTAGAGAAGAAAATGACGTGTTTTGCAAAACACGTCTAATCTTACAGACAAGTTGGAGCCTCTTCTTGATCCTGAACTTGCTTTGACAATACGTAGCTCTGAACAAATGTTTCCTTCAGACTCCATGGCATTGTACTGAGAGGAAAAATGCAGAGGCTAACAGTTGTCTCTCCGTCAGGGAGGTCCCACAGGGAAGGGATTTTAAAAGTCATATAACATGAAAAGCATTGATAATTATATGAATAATCATAATACATGCATATTATAGAAAGATATATGAAATCATGCTTAAATGTAATTTTCCCATTACATGGTCTACACAGTGGTGTACATCCAGAGGTGCTGGATACCTTGGCATCAGATCCTGGACGTGAACCTACTCCGGGACTTCCATAGGCTCCATCCTGGTGCTCCTGGCAGCCCGCCTGGTGGCGTTTGTGGGAGGGGTGTCATGACTCCGGCATCATGACTTGGTGTTGCCGGTGTTTTGTGTTGCTCTAACCAATATCTGTTTGTCCCGGGTCTCCTGACGCATTACAGCTGATTCTCCACTGCACACCTGGTCCTGATAACCACCTCTGCTCCATTTAAGCCATAACCTGACATCCATTCCCTACCGGATCATTAGCGTAATCATTTCATCTGGATTGGAAATCATTCCTGCTTAGCCATCAACTTCAACTACATTACCGGACCCGCACTGTCCTCCTATCACCCATTCTATCCACTGCCTACCTTCTGGACTGACCCATTGCTGCACTGCTTTTTTTCAATAAATACCTTATTATTCATAATCACCTTGTCCTGATCTGCTTCTGGGTTCCTGTTTTGACTAATCGTGAAAGCATCAGTGATCTCTTTCTATTCCGCATTCTTCCTACAGCCTTATATCAGTTTTTAGGCTGCCAAATAGGACACAAGTTACTGCAAATTAAATTGAGATGTCAGGGTTTCAATCTCCACCTCTGAAAAGTGCCGTTTCTTAGCCGGATTACGTCTGGCCATGTTGTAAATAATAGGGGCGAGGCCTCAAAACGGAAAATATATTGGGGCATGATATTTAAATTACGATCGTTTCCAGCTGCTGCATTTACCAATGTACAATCATTCTTATGCTCTGATTGGTGTGATACGAACGTTTCATTAATCTCACGTGAAGCCTGTCGTAAGAGGATTTCTGCGCGCATATCTGGTTTCTACGTTAGGTTGATAAATGAGGGCCATTATCTCCAAGAATGTGCTTCAATACATAACTGAAGTGAGCACACTAATGAGTAGCACAAAGGTGCAATTTGTTTATTTTGTCATAAGCTAAAGCCTTTTCCCAAGCTAAAAGAAAACAAGGTGCTCTTCTGCGAACACACAGCTGGGAGTGCTTGAGAGCACTTTTGAAGTGCAGCTTGATTTTTGGCTAAGATGCTTCGGGCGTGTTTAGGTGTGAGCCCAAATAGTTGTCAAACGACAAAGACAAGACAGCGATCAGGCGGTAGAACCAGGGTATTGAAGTCCCGTCCATGCAACCGATGGATATGATCAAAACCTGTAAACAGCCCAACCACTTACCAATTGCGTCACTGGAAAGTCAACATTACTACAGGGTACTGACAGGGTAGTTGATGTCGATTTGTCAAGGGACAAGGGAAAAAGGGGAAGAGGGAGGGAAAAAGAGGAAATGAGAGAAAAGATGAGAAAGAGGCTAAATTATCCACGTAGTGTAAGAATTTTATAGTTTCTATTAGGTCAGATTTTAATTTAATTGCCGAAATTGGAATGTTTCTGAGAAATAAGGGAAGCTTAATGTAGATCCAAAGGTCACAGATTCCATCCTCACCTAGCACCAGATCCAGGTTTGATCCTCACCTAGCACCACATCTTAGGTTCGATCCCCACCTAGTGCCAGAGGACCCAAAGCTTACCAGTGAGTTTAGTAAGTTGTCTTTACACTGTCCACTACTTTGTTGTTCTACTAAACAAAGTTCTGGAGGAATAAGATATTAGGCAGCTTATGAAACAATTGAAAGAAATTATTTATAACTTTTAGATTGACTTTTGAACAAAATAACACATTTAACACATTTAGTAGTCCTACTATATTTCGTCAATATTAAAAGTTAGTCTTTATAATAAGTATTATTTAGTAATAAATAATTTTCTTTTTCTTTAAACAATGTAAGGTAAAACCAAGCATTTTTTGTTCTCTTTTCTCTAAAGGCAAGTATGTCATACAGTAATCATTTGCAGGGAAGTAGGATGTATAAAGGCAAGTTATATGCTCAGCAGTGGGTAGACTATTATTTTGAATAATATTGAAATGAAGCCAATTAATATAAACATGCCAACTTTATTACATTATTGATCTCAACAAGCACAAGAAATGACTGACTATACAAAGGTTTTTACGCCAGGTAGGAAAATAAGAGAATCAACAAACTAATACATTTTGTACCAAGAGTAAAACACACATAACATATAAATCACAATACATAATATATATAATATGCATAGGAAAATCTAACTATTTACATTTTTGATTTTTTAATCTGATCTAACCACAACTCTTTTGACAGTGTTTTTGTATTTGGGCAGTAGATAGTGCCTTGAGATGGACTGTGCCCAGTTTCTGCAGTCTTGAATTGTCCACACTTCCTGCAAGTGTACTCCAGCTTCCTCTTATTAAACCTTGCCTTAAAGGCAGGTGGAGGTGCTGATGGAGCAAGAGGGGCAACAGGTGTATGGGGAGCACGGTATGCAAGCGTTAGAACAGCAAACAAAGTTCCTGGGGCTTGAGGATAGACAGAGGGCACAGGGGCTACTGCCCGCCACCACTTTGTCTTTGCCAACCCCACAGTGCTTGGGGACAGGTTGTAAACATGTTCAGTGCAGTGTGTTTGAAGAGGCGCAGCAGCGTGGATGTTGGCAGGTGGAAGGGCCTCCAAGGCCACAGCAATTCGGGCAGGTAGATTTTTTTCCCTGCAGGATCAGTGTAACATCCTTTATTATGCCACTGCATGAGGGTTGTTTGATTGATCTCAACCAGCTGCAGTGTAGTGCTCTGCATGATGGCTCCATTACCCAGAATAAGCTGCCGGATTTTGCAGTAATCCTGCAGGACATAAGTCCATCTTGAAGTCTAGTCCTGTTCTTTACCCTGTACTTTCTTTTTTGGATTCTTGAGTAAATCACAGAGTCTGATACAAATGGCTTCCACCAAGCGGCAGCATTCTGGCCACTGGGCAGGGTAGGCAGTGGATCCCAGCACACACCGATTCAGGCTCTCCACACCAGGAGTAAACTCTCTCCTGCTATGAGCTTGTCTTGGTGTCTGGCAGCAAACACCACCCAATCACTAATATTATGTATACAATACTATGGAATAATATCCTTTTGGGTATTCTTTTTCTTAGCTATTCTTTAATCCCTCTTACTAGTTGTTCTTCAGGCACGAAGACAGCTGCAGGCTGGGAAGCTGGGGTGAACACAGAGGCGGCAGCAGGCTGGGTGGACACAGAGGCAGCTGCAGGCTGGATGGACACAGAGGCGGCAGCAGGCTGGGTGGACAAAGAGGCGGCAGCAGGCTGGGTGGACAAAGAGGCGGCAGCAGGCTGGGTGGACACAGAGGCGGCAGCAGGCTGGGAAGCTGGGGTGGACACTGACACGGCAGCAGGCTGGGTGGACACTGAGGCGGCAGCAGGCTGGGTGGACACAGAGGCGGCAGCAGGCTGGGTGGACAAAGAGGCGGCAGCAGGCTGGGTGGACACAGAGGCGGCAGCAGGCTGGGTGGACACAGAGGCGGCAGCAGGCTGGGTGGACACAGAGGCGGCAGCAGGCTGGGAAGCTGGGGTGGACACTGACACGGCAGCAGGCTGGGTGGACACTGAGGCGGCAGCAGGCTGGGTGGCAGAGGTGGGTAGTAACGAGTTACATTTACTCCGTTACATTTACTTGAGTAAGTTTTTGAAAAAATGATACTTCTAGGAGTAGTTTTAAATCACTATACTTATACTTGTACTTGAGTAGATTTGTGAAGAAGAAACTGTACTCTTACTCCGCTACACTAGGCTACAATGAGCTCGTTACTTTTCTTTTTACCTCTTTGGTGTTCGACGCGTCCATGTTCTTACCCCAGCGTACGTCTCATTTTAATGTTTTATTTTGACAGCGAGAGTCTTCCGCTGAAGGCTTTACCACGTAACTGTGTTCCACCAATCAAACGCCGTCGTGCAGTCACGTGACCATACTTGAGCTCAGCGGCGGGACAGGTTAGCTTTACACTCGTAGTAAAACAAAGATGTCAGAATCAACCGTCGCCAAGGCAACGCAGACAAGGAAGAACCTCCCCGGCCTCATAGTGAAAGCATGGTTACCTTAGGAAAAGTACAAAACAGACCTGCACGGGGGGTCGACTCAAGATGGCGACATGAGAAGTCGTACTTTGCGACGCTAGCAAATAATGTGGGAATTACTGCACACGTTATTAATGTAATTTCATTTCGTTGCCTAAAGAAGTTAATATTTGTATTTGAAGAAGCAAATGGACATTTCCCGTTGATGTACTACATGTTTTTTACGTCTGAATCTGAAACTACGAGAGGTGGAACTATCGGTTTCTAGCTGTAAGCTAAAGCCAACGTTACCACATGCTAGCGATGGAGAACTTGGAGATAGACGAACTCCCACGACTGGAAGATATGGAGGTTGTAATTGTTGGAGAATTGTTTGAGTTTCCTATGTAGCAGAATGACGCTAAACCAATTATTAATTTCACACAAGCACATTTATTCAATGCAGACAGACAAAAATGCTTTCCGGGCAGTTAAACGTGCACGGTCCTAATGGAAACTTGTCTAGTACAGAGGTTCCCCAAAAAGGCACTTTAACAATGTTTGTGCTGTATTATAAAGGTTCCCCTTGTGGAGCCTGATTGGTCAGCTATATGGTTGCTGGGGCACACTCCCTATTCTGCCTCTTCCCTCTTCCTTCTTGCCTATCTGTTTTTACTCAGTTATCTTCAGTTATTATTTTCTCAACAAGACAGCTATGCTCACTCCCTTCTCAGTTTGTACACCCTGTTCTCTGAGTTATCAGACCGTCCTCGAACTTCAGTGTCCTTGTCCTCATCACATCCTCTTTTTGTGCTCACTGTAGCTTGTCTGGCTAAGACAGCCCTTCATGTTCTCTCCCTCCTAGCTGTACCCCAGCTGCAAAGCATAATGTATAATATGTCACACATACACACACTCTTATTTCACTCTTTGGTTAATACAATTTATACTTTAAGCCAGCTTTTACGTGGCCGTTCCTGGGTGCCCTGCTCATCACCACCTCAGCCATTGTATTATTTTACCACATAATTAATAAAGAAAAACGGAACATAAGCGAAATTCACTCGTATGCTTGTCAAGCGGAACACGGTGAAGATTGCAATTCCTCTCCTGCTACACCTGTGAAACACCAAGCTAAGAAGACAAGAGGTAACGGTAACGTCAATTCAAGAGAGAAAACACATCCCGGCCAAACCGACAGAGAACCGTCGCTCTCTGAGCTGCAGAACACAATTATTACAGTTGTCATTGAGAAGATAAATGAAAGAGCAGACAAAAACGATAAGGCTGTCCACTACAACACAGTTCAAATTGACGGTCTTAAAAGTCGCTGGACTTTTGCCATAAAGAAGTTCTGGACCTGAGAAGACAGAACGTGGCTCTTAAAGAAACCTGTGAGCAGCTTCAAAAAAAAGTTACTGACATGGAACTGAAAATCAACGAGGTCGACCGCTACAGTCGGCGCCATAACCTCCGTCTTCACGGCGTTCCTGAAAAAGTGGATGACATTCAAACGAGAGTCCGAGACATCTGTCGAGCAGTGTTACCTGACACTGAGGCCGAGAAGGTCACTTCTGCAATAGATGTTGTCCACAGAATTGGCAGACCCAAAGACGGAGGATCCAATCAACTAATACGTCCATTAATTATCAAGTTCATGTCCAGAACAGCCAGAGATGCGTTGTGGAGGGGATCCAAGAAGAATGACTACCTGAAGAACAACCGGCTGCACTTCAAAGAAGATCTGACCACAGCTGACCGAGACACCCGCAGTCGTTTATGGCCTGCAGTGGAGGCAGCGAGGAAGAGAGGAGACAAGGCCTACTTCGTGGGAAATAAGGCGTTCATTAACGGAAAAGAGATTAAAATTGACTGACCAAGAATTTAAATAAGGGAACAAAGGTATGTGTCAATAATATAACCTACTCCTATGTAAACTTGAATATTTCAGGTAAGACTCGGTCATGATGGAGTAGACTATATTCTGTTAAGGCAACCAATATTCAACATTTGTGCAGTGATTCCTGCGATTAACCAAAAAGTTTAAGTCTAGAGAGAGTAGTTCTTTTTTTGTTTGTGTTCTCAAATGTCTATTTCTGTTTTATCTGTCAATGCCAGGGGTATTAGGAATCAATTGAAGAGAAAATGTTTATTCTTATATTGCCAGAGTAAAAGTGCCGATTTTTATTTTATCCAAGAAACTCATGCTTCAGATGCAGATGCGTCATTTTGGAGGAGTCAATGGGGAAGAGATGTGTGGTTTTCATTTGGCAGTAATAGGTCAGCAGGGGTCGCTATACTGCAGGGAAAGTTCAAGGGTCATGTCATCAAGCACCTAACAGATACAGATGGTAGATGGATAATTCTTCTTGTAGACATTGACCAATCTCTGTTTGTTTTGGTTAATATCTATGCTTCAAATAATAGGCAAAACAATACAGCTATTTTTTCAATAGTAGAATGTAAAATTAATGATCTCTTAATAGTATTCCCTTTAGCTAGAGTTTTATGGGGAGGAGACTTTAATACAGTAATGGATGAAAGTATGGATAGATGGCCACCCAAAGACAGAACAACAAATGAATTAGGAAATATATGCAGTCGATTGGACCTAATTGATATCTGGCGACATAAACACCCAAATCAAAAAATATATACTTGGAATAATAAGGACAGATCTCAACAGTCCCCTATAGACTTCTGGTTGGTCTCATCAGACTTGGAGAATAAGGTGGAGTCAATGTTGATAGAACCCACAGTTTTTACAGATCATAAGGCTGTAACAATTAATATGAATATTGGAATGGGTAGACACAACCTTAACAAAGATTACTGGAAATTAAATAAATGACTTTTACAAAATAAAGAATTTAAAAAAGAAATCCAAACAATAATTGATAGATATTGGACTCAAGCAAAATTACTCAATAATTTTGGAAATTGTTGGGAATTAATGAAATATGAAATCAGAAATTCTGCGTTATCTTTTGGGAAACAAATTGCTAAAGCAAAGAAAGAAAGAGAGTCTCAAATAATTACGAAACTGATAACATTATCAGAGAAAATAAGTTTATCCGGAGAAGAAGTAATTGAGCTATCATCTTTACAAATGGAACTGGACAAAATGTACGAGGAGAAGGCCAGGGGTGCCTTTATCAGATCTAGGAGGAAGTGGCTTGAACAAGGTGAAAAATGCTCTAAATACTTTTTCAATTTGGAAAAGAGAAACTTTGAGTTGTCTTCCTGTGTAAACTTAAAATTAATAATCTAATATGCGAAGATGTTAAGGGTATTTCAAAATATGTCGCTGATTTCTATCACAAGTTATATGCAGCCGAATGTGAAAATGAAAGCGATATGGATAGGTTTCTGGAAGATATGGGTAGTAACATGAAATGCGTTGATGACAGTTTTAAATCAATTTGCGACCAGGAAATTAGTTTAACAGAGGTCCAAAAATGTATTGACTGTCTTAAAGAAAACAAAGCTCCTGGGAATGATGGACTGATAAGTGAATTTTATAAAGTATTTAATAAGTCATTAGCTCCTTTTCTAGTGACTATGTTTGTAGAAGCCATAGGAAAAGGGGAATTTCCTCCAACTCTTCGACAAGGTCTTATTAAATTGATTCCTAAACCAAAAAAAGATAAACTGAGTATTGAGAATTGGAGACCAATTAGTCTGTTAAATAATGATGCTAAGATATTTGCATTGGTCTTTGCTAAAAGGTTGAAATCAGGATTGGGTGATATTATTGATGAAGAACAATCGGGATTTATGCCAGGAAGAAATATCTGCAATAACATACGATTAGTATTGGATATGATAGAATATGATGAATATATATTGGACAATAGCTTTATTTTATTTGTAGATTTTTACAAGGCATTTGATACCATTAGTCACCAATTTATGTTTAAAGTTATTGAGTGTCTTGGTTTTGGTAACCAATTTTTGAAAGCTGTCAAAACACTATATAAGGGCTGCAACAGTTCAATTAAGTTAGCTCATGGTACAACTCCTAGATTTGATATTGGTCGTGGTATAAGACAAGGTTGTCCACTTAGCCCATTCCTATTCCTCCTTGTTACACAAATTATGGCTGTACATATTAAAAGGGTAGTTTCAAGGTATAATTTCCTTAGGTAGAGAATTTAAATTATCCCAACTAGCAGATGATACAACAATTTTTCTAGCTAATAGACGTGAAGTGTCAAAAGCAATTAGTTGTATTAAGGAATTCTCTGATGTGTCAGGTTTAAGAATGAATTTGAGTAAATCTGTTTTACTACCACTTAAGGATTGTGTCCTCTCCAAAGTAGAGGGAATCCCTGTGAAGCACACGATTACATACCTGGGTGTTATCATTGATAAGAACGAAAAACGTCGCAATAACCTAAACTTCAGTCCTATAATTGAACAAATAGGGAAAAATTTAATACATGGTTGATGAGAGATCTGTCGTTGAATGGTAGAGTTTTGTTATCTAAAGCTGAAGGAATATCCAGGTCTGTCTATGTATCGTTATCATTGAATGTCCCTTCCGAAATATCCAAAAAATTGGACAAAATCTTATTCGACTTTATTTGGAGGAACAGATGCCATTATTTAAGAAAAGACATCCTGTGCAACATTAGAAGACATGGTGGTCTAGAAGTTTTAAGTTTTGAAACCTTAAATAATACTTTCAAGGTGAAATGGTTAACTAATTTGATTGAAGAAAACGATTGTATTTGGAATACTTTCCCTAAACATGTATTTGGTTTAGTTGGTGGTCTCAAATTTCTGTTAACTTGTGATTATAAAATTGATAGATTACCTGTGAAGTTATCAAATTTTCATAAACAAGCTCTGCTGGCCTGGAAATTAATTTACAAGCATAACTTTACACCAACCAATTACTACATTTGGAATAACAAGGATATTCAATACAAAAACAAATCTCTGTATTATGGAAGATGGGTTGATAATGGTATTATCTTGGTAAAACAACTCCTTAATGCTGACGGGCAGTTACTAAAGTATAATGAGTTCCTCTCCAAATTCCAGTTGGCAGTCACGCCAAGAGAATATGCAATAGTAGTTGATGCTGTGCCGAGATGTGTACTGCAACTTCTTAGAGGGTCAGTAATGACAGGGATCAATCCACTCAATAGTGGTATATTCCTTGGGGGAATTGACATTACCAAGAATAAATGTTCAAATAAACACATCAGGAACTGTATACAAGAGGTAACTCTGCCATCAGGAAGATTCTTTTGGGCTTCAATGTATGGAGAAATGAACTGGCAAAAGATTTGGTTAATGGGAGACAAATTTTGTCTTAATAATAAAGTGAAAGAGGTTTCTTTTAAAATTCTGCATAAGATATATCCAGCAAAAGGGACACTAAAGAGATTCAAACTTGATATTGAATATTCTTGTACTTTCTGTGAACTAGAAGAAGAAACAATCTGTCATTTGTTTTTCCATTGTATGTATACTAAAATATTTTGGATTGATGTTCAACATTTTATCAGACAGAGCACAGGCCAATCAATTCAATTTAAAGATAAAGATATTCTGATTTGCTTTGAAGACAATGAGAAGGATAAAGATGTTGTTTATTTTATTCAATTAATCTTGTTATTGGGAAAATTCCACATTCACAAGAAAAATGGGCGGACTCCAAACCATGTTTTGAACACTTCTTTCAAGAACTGCATCAATACAACAGCACCATAAGAGGCATTAAGAACAAGAAGGCAATTAAGACTGGAATTGTGTTTGATAAATTTTTCATGTATCGGTGATACATTTGACTTTGTTTGCTCTACACTTTTATTTGTTTATTTTTATTATTTTTTGGATTTATTTATATATTTTTTTCTGTATATGTACCCTGGCTTTGGAATTATACATACTGGCTATGTAACTGTTCTTTGTTAATAAAAAAAAAAAAAAGTACAAAACAGCAGCTACGTTACGCGGCGCCTTCAGTGTCGACCAAAACAAACGGACATGTCAGCGTTCAACAACTCAACATCTAACTTGAGGAAACATGAAGCGGTAATTTTAGTTTTTGCTGTGGAGAGGTGAATGTTTGTCTTTTAGGTTACATACAGTATGTTTTGCACATGCAGTATCCATTCAATTTTGATGTGACAAGTCTCTCACTTAAGCTATTTTGTAATTAATAAATTAATTTTAATTTATTTTATTGATTGGATGAACTATAATTTGCCTAAAGATGATTATTTTGTATTTTTGTCTGTCTGATTGATGCTTGTGTTAAGAAATAAATCAGACGGTACTCAACAGTTACTCACTACTTGAGTAGTTTTTTCACCAAGTACTTTTTTACTCTTACTCAAGTAATTATTTGGATGACTACTTTTACTTTTACTTGAGTCATATTATTCTGAAGTAACAGTACTTTTACTTGAGTACAATTTTTGGCTACTCTACCCACCTCTGCTGGGTGGACACTGATGCAGCAGCAGGCTGGGTGGATGGAGCAACACACTGACCTGGAACAGATGCTGATGTTATCAGGTTCATAACTGTTGGGTCTAGATACTGTTCCTCAAAGCCTTCGTCTTCCTGCTCCTCCCCAATGTTGATATCTTCCAATAGCTCATCTGTCTTCTCAGAGTCTGGGTTCATGTCTTGAATGGGCTGCCCTGTCTGATTATACAAGTAGTCAACACCAATAAGCTCTCCTGGGAGGTGGACAAAAACAATAAAGAGAGATCTTATTAGCATGAATAAACAATATATATGTAAATGTGTAATGTAAAAATGTTTTACCTTCTTGGTAGAGTACATTTTTATAATAGACCCAAAGACAGAAGTGATTCTGGCCTTCATGTGGTCCATTCTACTCATTATGTCCTTTCCGTAGACTGTCATAAGCCACCTGTGGGTTGGTACCTCTACGGGCTCTGGCAGTGCAAAATGCAAAATTAAAATCAAACAGAAATCAGGGGACTGTGACAAGATAAGGTCAAGAGAAGAAGAATGTCATTGAGGCTGGAGAGGAGGAAAAGACTGTGATAATTATAAAACAATGTATGTGGACAGACAGCAGCTCACTTGTGTGTCAGGATGATATGGAACTCTGACCGGTGAGGAAGGTGCAGCTGGTCTATAATACTGACACCCAAAGACAGGTGGGATGCTTTGCATCCTGAGTTGCTGCACCTGAGGGTCTCCATGATCATCAAATAGTTCCTGTCAATATCTAGTACCTGTTGTGCCCTTTTGTGAATACACCCTCCTGTGAGGTGCCCTCCACATTTGGGACAGATCACTCTGATGTTCCACAGGTGGTATGGCATCTACACAAGAAGGCGTGGCAGAAGAAGAGTTCTGGAGTGGGGTCATGGTGGTAGGTGGATCATACCAGAGTTTCAGGTCATCCCTTAGATTACTGCAAGATTATTGCTCTGGGACCCAAGCACCTCCGTGACGCATTATCCAAAGAGATAGTTACTCTGGATGGCATCACCCTGGCCTCCAGCACCACTGTGAGGAATCTTGGAGTTATCTTTGATCAGGATATGTCCTTTAATTCCCACATAAAGCAAATTTCAAGGATCGCCTTTTTTCACCTGCGTAATATTGCTAAAATCAGGAATATCCTGTCTAAAAATGATGCAGAAAATCTAGTCCATGCATTTGTTACTTCTAGGCTAGATTACTGCAATTCTTTACTATCAGGATGCTCGAAAAAGTCCATAAAAAGTCTTCAGCTGGTCCAGAATGCTGCAGCACGTGTTCTGACAGGAACCAGGAAAAGAGATCATATCTCTCCTGTTTTAGCTTCTCTGCATTGGCTTCCTGTAAAATCTAGAATAGAATTTAAAATCCTTCTCCTCACCTACAAAGCTCTTCATGGTCAGGCACCATCTTATCTTAAAGAGCTCATAGTACCTTACTACCCCACCAGAGCACTGCACTCCCAGAATGCAGGGTTACTGGTGGTTCCTAGTGTCTCTAAAAGTAGAACGGGAGCCAGAGTGTTCAGCTATCAGGCTCCTCTCCTGTGGAACCAGGTTCCAGTTTGGGTTCAGGGGGCAGACACCGTCTCCACATTCACCGTCTTTTGCAGAGTAAGAGTATTATACGAGTAATACAGTCAATATATGTGCTCAGATTGAATAAAACTCCTCATTGGGTAGCTCTCTGTGTCTGCGTTCTGTGATAGGCTAGTCACAGCGCACCTCCCCTACATGAATACAGATTTCTTGTGTTGCTCCGCTCTGCTCACTCACACGCAGAACACTGAGAAGAGAACAGCTCTCTCCCTCTCCCTCAGTCACTCAGGTCCGCGGGTCTTTTCCGTTACGTTTAGGGTTTCTTCAGCTTCAGGTTTGTTTTTTTTCTTCGGTTTGTTGTACTTACTTAACCAGTAGATTTCTGGTAACGTTGGCTTTGTTCAGCCATGGTCCTTGGTAGAATGCGACTGAACATTTACTTGGACATTTTAGCCTTTAATTTTAAAATCCTACATGAGATTGGTCCGATATTAACTGGGTGACACCATGGATATGTAATGTCTGACCCAGACTTGGAATGAATCATCAGCTGGCTCTAACCAGTTGCAGATCTAAAAAAGCAGCATCGGCCTATTTGATCTGTAGAACACAGTCCCCCTGCCCCTCCCCTCTCTCTCTCTCTCTCTCTCTCTCTCTCTCTCTCTCTGTTTCTCTCTTACTCACTCACACACACATACCTGGTGTGGAAATTTAAAAAAGAAAAAAAGAACCAAAAACAAAAAAAATCATCATAAAAAAATTTAAAAAAAGATTGAGTATGAAAAACTTGCAAAACTTGTTCTGCATACAGTCCGTTTGTTACCATGACAACACCATTGATCTGAAGCTCAATGCTGATGCTGTCATGTAAATAGTTTTCTAATAAGCAAGAAATATAACAATTTCTGATCAACACATATCAATTGCATGCTTAAAATAACATACTGGTTAAAGCCCCGCCCATTTAGAGACAACCCGACCCACTTCCGGTTTAAATCCTGTCTACTTCCGGGTCGGCCCCCGCCCAGTCCAAGTACAGATACAGATACAGATAATTCATATGGTTAACAGATCCAGATCCAGATAATGTTGTACTCGCTCATCCCTAGTAAATAACATCACAGAGTATGGTCTAGACCTGCTCTTTTATAAAAAGCGCAATGAGATAACTGTGATTTGGTGCTATATAAATAAAATTGAATTGAATTGAATTACCTGAACTTACCTCAACTTCTTAGCCTCATAGTTGTTGTTTTATGTTCCTGGATCCTGAGGTAGATGATCATATCGTCACTGAAAACATATCTAGATAGCAGGATCATTGTCAATCCTGTTGTAAAACCTTTGTCTTTCTTGGAGTATATCCACTCTGATACTTTCTTAAAAATGCGTATCTTTTGCTATGGTTAAGCCTTGTATCCAAACTACTCTGGCAGATGTAGTAGTGTCGATGTAGCCTTGGTAAATAATTAGCAGCAGGTAGATAAATCTCCCCATCGGGGGAATCAAACCCCAGTCTTCCGTGTGACAGGCGGAGGCGGTCATCCAAAGTTTCAGAAGTATAGTGGTTTTGAAATATGCCTTTGAGATACAAGAACTTCATCACTTGGGACAGCAACTGACTCCCAACCCAATGGGAGCAATCCTGCACTTTCAGACTTGGAGGGGCTGACTTTCATCCTGACTGCTTGAAACTAGACTTCAATCTGCCCCAGTGGGTGCTGTAGATCACTGCCTGATGAAGCCAACAGAACCACATCTTCTGCAAAGAGCATACAGTATGTCTTCATTTTATAGACTCAAGGTCCAGATTTAAAAGTACATGTAACACATTACAAGAAGGGTAGGCTACAAACAAACACACAAATATAAATACATAGTCATACTGACTCCCACAAATTATATAAAGGAAACATACAAAACAAACATGAATTCATACATATATACATACAGACATAGAAATAGCTATGTCCAATAATATAAAACAGGTACAGATGCGTGTTCCCAGAGTTTGGAGGTATAGCTGGGGTCACTAAGTGCAGGGTTGATTATAGCAGTTAAAATTGTATTCTTTGACACTGTTAATTGACATATGAATCTGTACATAAAATTCTTTAGCACAGAAATTTGTGTACAGGTGACAATATTTCACCTTGTCGAATCCCATTGGTAAGTGTAAAAGAGCCAATGTTGTCTTCCCCCATCTAGCTTGCATTGCTTGATGGGAGTACCAATGATGCAAGATGCAAGATACGTACGTAATTTTATTCCTCGCATTTGCGTTTTTCTTTCATTCTAATTCTGGGCCATACCTCGCTTTTTCCATTATGTTGTATCTTTTAGGATCTTTCAGAAAAGGAAAGGTGATCGTAGTCATCACCACAAGGAAATAGGCCTACAGACTAAAGACACAGACATGGATGATAAGACACAGGATGGATAGTCTCTGCATCCTGCTTCTTCTGGTCATCAGTGCGTTTCCTCCAAATCTTACGCTAACATAATTTCTAATACGCTAAAACCTGGGATCCGCTGCTTTTATTTTAGTTAGTTTTAGAGGTTTCTTGGCAATAGTAGCGGTGTAAATAAAAGAATCACAATATGATTATATATTGATTCTTAAGACAATTATACAATATTTACTGATAACGCAAAGTCTGCCACGATACAATTTTGATTTGATTCAATTCTATTCAGGGGCCTTTGACCGATACAAGACGAGTGCAGAGCAGCAGAAGTGCAGGCCTGAGTTACAGGAGCAGCCATCCACCATCAGACCCAGGAGCAGCCATCCACCACCAGGCTCAGTAGCAGCCATCCACCACCAGGCCATCCACCACCAGGCTCTGGCAACCGGGAACATAGACTACACCTGCCTGTACACACAGTGCACAGCAAAATGCTCAGCTCATCTCTTTTTCCTCTCCAGGAAATGAAGACTGCTGCTGAGGAAGGAACCTATTTGGGAACACTAGACACCACAGCATTTTAGACCTTTAAGCTGCCTGTAAGTATGATATTACAGTTTAAGAGAAAAAGCCAGGCTAGCCCGATCCTGTTGGGGAGAGTTCTGGTCCGACCAGGCTCCTCTCCCTAACCTCTTAGTTATGCTGGTATAATTCTAGACTGCCGGGTGATTTACCTTCCTTTGACACACTGAGCTGCTCTCTCCTCTCCCTTTGCATTTGTGTGCATCCCGTCCCAGAAATGCCTGTTACTAACCTAATTCTGGGGAGTTTAATCCCTGGATATTTACTTTTGCCCAGCATATTTCCTTGGTCCTGCTGCACTACACGCTGCTACGTTCTGCGGTGCCCTGCGGTGCCCTGTGATGTCCTGCAGTATCCTGCTGTGTCCTGTTGAACCCTGCTACATCCTGCTACATCCGGCTATGCCCTGCTGTGCCACGCTACATACTGTACCGCTTTGAATTAAATTGAGGGCTCGGCAGAAGGACTTCCAGACATGTGACGTGACCTGGGTCCCCGGTCTGAGACAATATCCAGGGGGATACCGTGGAGGCGGAAGACGTGGTGGACCAGCAGGTGGGCAGTTTCCATGGATGTGGGCAGCTTGTGCAGGGGGATGAAGTGGAAAGACTTGAGAGAACCGGTCTGCAACAGTGAGTATGACCATATTGCTGTGGGAGTTGGTCAAGCAGGTGATGATGTCAGGTCATTTTAATTTCCAGGCATTAGTATTTTGCAACAATTTCTTTTAATCTTGGTTAAATGTTTTGTATATATTTTTTACTGATTCATCAATACATTCTATTTCTATTCCTAAATTTACATCTACCTTTTAATTGTGGACTTGCCTGCGGTTGAGGGCACTAGGAAATAGGAAAGTAGTTGAAAGTAGGGAATTAGATTTGAGTGAAATCCCAAGGTGGCATTAATACATTTGACCTGTAATAGAATTTTGTGGAGACCTCTTCAGCATTCGGTTTAATGTCCATGTGTTTAATTTCTTCACGTTCCAGTCCATTCCCCAACAACAGTCTTTCATTTGAAATTTTAGGGATTCAAGAAAACATGATCCACAGTCTCATTTGATTGCAGGCACCACATGTCCCAGTGGGATTTTTGTAAAAAAAGGTGTAGAGAAGCATTTAACTTTGTGTTTCCCGGTCATATTCTGCTAAACAGACACTGTTCTCTCCGGTGCTTCCCCAGTACCCTATGTGAGCCAGTACCCAAGAAAATTGAACATCAATTCTAAAGTCTTACTCTATATAAAGATAGACTTTCATAAAGAATGTCCTGGCTGCATTTTGTTGAATAGCCAGGGGTTGAGCTAAACATCTTAGCATTCTCATAAGTTTAACTTCCTCTATCCACAGTAGAGCCAATTAAATTACCATAATTTCAGCTGCATATACAGATAAATGATCAGTTGATCTTTTAGACACCTTAACTTTCAATTCTGAAACAAAAAAGCACAGCTTTTCCTATTCTCTGGATTCTTAAAACCATCCGTATGCTTGTGTACACAATAACTATATCATGCAGCACAATGTTCACGCAAGCTTGCAAATTAAATACATTCTTGCTTGAATGTACTTGTTTTAATATAGAAATATCAACTATAGACTGTGGTGAAACAGCTGGCATTAAAACAGTTGGACTTGTAACCCAATCATTGAAACCCTGAGATTTTATTGCAAAAGACTTCCTTTTTTGACGTTCGCAACATTCATTCATATCCATGTGAATCATATTGATTTTGTAGATTTGCCCAATAACAATAAAAAGTGGCATTTCTCCAGCGTTCACCTGAAGCACTGACAAGGTCGCTGACTTAACAGCCCCGCATGAATTCTAACCAGCCTTTATAAAGATGTTCTAGCAGCTGATCCCAAAACAATTACATCCATAATCTAGTACTCTTCACACAGCTCCCCAAACAGTGCCTCTTAGACATATCATGGTATTCAATACATTCATCTTCAGTGTTATTGATATGAATTATAACCTCGGGCATTTTATAAAACCAAGATCCCCAAAATGTAAAAGTTTTCTCCCCTTGTAATCTTTGATTATACAACTTCAGACGAACTTTACTGACTTTCTTTCATGTAAAAAACACAACTTCCTGGACTTTCATTACAATAAACTCTATAATTGTCCCTTGCTGCCAAATTCCCATTTTTCATGGGCTGAATCTCAACTAGCACTGACTCTCTGCAGAGAGAGCCAATTAGAGCTGATCATCAACAGCTGTGCTACCTGCATGATGGGTTTTTAACCTGGCATGTAGCACAGGAAACATTTTCTCTTGGTGACTGAAGTGATGGGAGGTTTTTGGGCCTTTGTTCTTTGTGTGCTGACTGTTTGGATTAACGAAGGTAGTTACAATTCTTATATTTAAAGCTTGTATTCAAATTTGTATTAGTTTTTTTTTGTAGTATAGCAAATGTGAAGAGTAGGGTCAATTTTAACTACTGAAATGAAATATAGCTGGAACAAGTTCATGATATGTGATGTCAAACAGCAGAAACATTTGATTAACAGCAATTGCATTGTCCCCAGTCTTGAGTTTACCAGTTGGTGGCACAAATGAAAGACCTGATGAGCTGCAGAGGAGAATGATTAGAGGTAAGAACGTTAGTGACAGAATCTTTCAAGAGCTACTCACGGATACTAACGGAACTTATTTTGTACTACAGATATGTCTCCTAATGACATCTCCATGAAGAAGGCCTTTGCACTTTTCCAGTCAATGTAGTCCAAGTTGATCCAAGCTGCTAAAGAAGGTGAGCAGGTTCTATGAAACCCTATTGGGAAAATGCTGCAATTGTGTTTACAGCTGAGGTTCTTTGTGTCACAATGTAGTAAATTAAGATTAAGTTGTCTGGCTTTTGGAATGGGGATTCCAACTCATTTTAATTAAAGCTATATTGACATACAATGTGGGTATACAGCTGCTTTCTCACATTATTCAAACATTTATATATTTAAAGAATACATTAATTGGTGTTTACGGACCTCGTCCAATAGCCACATCACTCGCACCATATTGTGCAATAATGTAAGTATACAACAGTTGCCAGGAAAATGAGTTAAAATTAAACTATTGTGGCAATTTGCTCTAAAAAGCAACAGATGAGTTCTAGTCCCTGCCAGTTCAGCCAGCCAACTTAAGCTAAGGTAGCTCTGTAGCGATCGTGGAATTTCCCAAACCGAGTAAATGCAGCACAAACATACCTACTGTGCTAGCTTAATCATTACAGATTCTGTCATGTTGTAAACAAACTCACCTGGCCTAATTACAATAGTCTTTTGGGGCTATCAAGTTTTGAAAGAGTCTTAATACTTGCTTTGCTTTTTAATAAAAAATAAAGCCTTAATGGTAAATTCTTTGCAGTGTCAAGGGTAACTTAAAAATTTCTACATCTTTCAGCACAACTGGAAACCAATGAAGTAGAAGCCAAGTCAGTTATTCAAGAACTTGCAGATGTACAATTGCCCATGAACCGACCCAAAAAGCTCAAAACGAACCTGATGTCCAGAGAGCAGCCCGCCAACGTGACCTCCGTCCCCTCGGCCAACCTGACGTTGGGCGATCAGCCTGCCAACCTGACGTTGGGCGATCAGCCTGCCAACCTGACGTCCTTCACCTCGGCCAACCTGAGGTTGTGCGATGAGCCCGCCAACCTGACCTCCGTCCCCTCAGCCAACCTGACGTTGGGTGATCAGCCTGCCAACCTGACATATGTCCCCTCTGCCAACCTGACGTTGGGCGATCAGCCTGCCAACCTGACGTCCTTCACCTCTGCCAACCTGAGGTTGTGCGATGAGCCCACCAACCTGACCTCCGTCCCCTCGGCCAACCTGACGTTGGGGGATCAGCCTGCCAACCTGACTTCCTTCACCTCTGTCAACCTGACATTGGGCGATGAGCCCGCCAACCTGACATATGTCCCCTCTGCCAACCTGACGTTGGGCGATCAGCCTGCCAACCTGACGTCCTTCACCTCGGCCAACCTGAGGTTGTGCAGATCTTTAAGCTGCCTCTAAGTATGACAGTTTAGGAGAAAAAGCTAGGCTTGACTTAGTGTTATCAGTGCATCCTGGCTTAATCGGTTTCACATAAACCAAACCAGGCTCAGGAGGAGCGACTATGTCAAGCCAGGTGTACGTAAGTCAGATAAATGCACGTCCGCTGCTTTCTTAAAGAGACCGCACAGTCGATCACAGATTCACTGATGCTACAATGGACAGACGTGCTCCATACTTAACTCCGAAAGAGCAACATCTTTTAATGGAGGCTTGTGAGGAAATGAAGCACATATTAAAAAAAGGAAACCCTGCCGCTATTATAAAGGAACAAGAAAAGGCATGGCAAATAAAAGCGGATCGACTTAAGTAGCCTAAATATACATTTCCTAACCACTAGCCATAACTGAAAAGGTCATATATTCAAGGAGTTACTTGTCATTTGCTGAAATGAACAACTTTACACTTAGAAGTCAGTGTTGTAACGTGTGAATCTGACAGCTGATGAATTTGTATTAATTTATTTTATTAAAGATTTAGTTTTGGCTTTAGTAAG
>JABXJD010001707.1:0-5000 GCA_013375575.1 Percina caprodes | reverse complement strand
AATGTAGATACAGAACCACATGCTTCTCAGTGTCCGTCCAAATTACGCACAATAATCAGTTTGATCTTACTGATGTAATGCCATTTATTTTCTAAGGTGTAGTAGGCTCAGTGAAACTGAGTCCCACGCAAGGGGGACCTGACTCAGAGGAGGAGAGGTTAGTGAGGCCAGCGTCTCCACGGTGACAGTGCGCACGGATCCGCGGTGCCACGCATGGATGAAATAATGAAATAGTAAATAGGACTACAGTAACAGATATGTGCAGAATCAAGACAGTCAAGACGGCCCAGTGTTTGTTGGACCGGGTCCACCTTGTTCACTCACATAGCCTACAAATCATACACGGGATCAATCAGGGTTTGTTCCTGGGGAGATGGATCCGTGCGTCCCTCCTCATGACCACCATGGATGTTTCAGCAACTAGACTCACAGACGCTACTGCATTTGTCCGTGCCAATCTTTCAGTTGTACAGTAAGATATTTCATCCATGGGAAATACGGTGGATGACTGAAAATATTTCCTAAATGGATTTTTCATTAATTTCCCGTCCTCATGTTTAACATAGGTTATGTGAAAGATGTGTAACATTATCCACATAAATGATCAAACTTTTATGGAATATCAGCGACTGCTCAACAGTTTGCGTGACGGCCCGCACATTCTCATGTCAAGATAATTTTTTATACATCACAAAGTGTCAGTGAAAACCAGCGTAAGCAAACTTTTCGCTCGCTTATACATGAGGCCCCTGGTGTACTTACAAACTTTCCGATGCATCCTTTTATGAGTCAGACCATATTTGTACTACTGTAGAAGTTTGATACCGTTCTGGGCTTCTCCAGAAATGCACTATAACTAACATTTACAACATCTGCTGCCTTCATCCTGCAATGTGGGCCACCTGTTTTTCACAGAGTCAATAGCCTGACTCATTGAACAGCCTAATATCTTTCTTCACTTTTCTGTAAAACAATAACAAGGTACGTGTTTTTTCCTTCATTTTTGATTTGGAAAAATATGCAGTGTTACACTAACAGTGGACTGACAAACCTCTTTGAGCAAGACTGCGGGAGACATGGCTGCTGTGTACAAAAATCTGACCACAATCGACCAAATACTACTAAAACTGAGCTAAAAATAACCTAAAACTGAAAAAGGGAAATTAGTAAGATTCAAGCATATTGTGATTTGGGGGCCTTTATGAATTGGCTTCAATGCAAACACACCTCTTCCTATCAACAAAAAAATGAATAACAGTTAATGAAAACAAGCGTAATAAAAAAGGGAAATTAGATGAAAAATTTAAATTGTAATTAAAAATGACAA
The DNA here is from genome assembly GCA_013375575.1 of Percina caprodes. NCBI lineage: Eukaryota > Metazoa > Chordata > Actinopteri > Perciformes > Percidae > Percina > Percina caprodes. The sequence goes on along the minus strand of JABXJD010001707.1, from coordinate 3,673 downwards.
TCATGAGGAAAAAAGGTAAAATTCATAACATCTGCTAACTCACTCATCACATATCTCTACATTACTGTACAGATTCACAATATTTACTGTTTTTCCTTGATGAGAAAAGGCATAACCTGATGAAAACATTGTGAAATTTGTTCCTAAAACTGCTTTTGTCATAAGCCAATATTTAAAATCATGCAGAACTGTGATGTGACATACTGTATTTTACTGTATGGCCTTGTATGCTTCACTCTGTCCTTTATAAACCATCACTGGGCCACAAACACACACAAGTCTAATATTCTAAAGTATTGGTTCACACTGTCTCACTGTTGGCTTCATATGCCAAACACTGGTCTCAAACACCATGATCATGCAAACACAGAAAACACCCAAGCCATACTGAATCTTAGTCATATACAGAAGCTGTAAGTTAGCATTGTTTTAGGTCATTTTAAAGCACTTCCTGTGTTTGAATCTACACTAACAGTGGACTGACAAACCTCTTTGAGCAAGACTGCGGGAGACATGGCTGCTGTGTGCAAAAATCTGACCACAATTGACCAAAACTACTATAACTGAGCTAAAAATAACCTAAAACTGAAAAAGGAAATTAATAAGATTCAAGCATATTGTGATTTGGGGGCCTTTATGAATTGGCTTCAATGCAAACACACCTCTTCCTATCAACAAAAAAATGAATAACAGTTAATGAAAACAAGCGTAATAAAAAAGGGAAATTAGATGAAAAATTTAAATTGTAATTAAAAATGACAATCATGAGGAAAAAAGGTAAAATTCATAACATCTGCTAACTCACTCATCACATATCTCTACATTACTGTACAGATTCACAATATTTACTGTTTTTCCTTGATGAGAAAAGGCATAACCTGATGAAAACATTGTGAAATTTGTTCCTAAAACTGCTTTTGTCATAAGCCAATATTTAAAATCATGCAGAACTGTGATGTGACATACTGTATTTTACTGTATGGCCTTGTATGCTTCACTCTGTCCTTTATAAACCATCACTGGGCCACAAACACACACAAGTCTAATATTCTAAAGTATTGGTTCACACTGTCTCACTGTTGGTCTCATATGCCAAACACTGGTCTCAAACACCATGATCATGCAAACACAGAAAACACCCAAGCCATACTGAATCTTAGTCATATACAGAAGCTGTAAGTTAGCATTGTTTCAGGCCATTATAAAGCACTTCCTGTGTTTGAATCTATACTAACAGTGGACTGACAAACCTCTTTGTGCAAGACTGGGAGACATGGCTGCTGTGTGCAAAAATCTGACCACAATTGACCAAAACTGAGCTAAAAATAACCTAAAACTGAAAAAGGGAAATTAATAAGATTCAAGCATATTGTGATTTGGGGGCCTTTATGAATTGGCTTCAATGCAAACACACCTCTTCCTATCAACAAAAAAATGAATAACAGTTAATGAAAACAAGCGTAATAAAAAAGGGAAATTAGATGAAAAATTTAAATTGTAATTAAAAATGACAATCATGAGGAAAAAGGTAAAATTCATAACATCTGCTAACTCACTCATCACATATCTCTACATTACTGTACAGATTCACAATATTTACTGTTTTTCCTTGATGAGAAAAGGCATAACCTGATGAAAACATTGTGAAATTTGTTCCTAAAACTGCTTTTGTCATAAGCCAATATTTAAAATCATGCAGAACTGTGATGTGACATACTGTATTTTACTGTATGGCCTTGTATGCTTCACTCTGTCCTTTATAAACCATCACTGGGCCACAAACACACACAAGTCTAATATACTAAAGTATTGGTTCACACTGTCTCACTGTTGGTCTCATATGCCAAACACTGGTCTCAAACACCATGATCATGCAAACACAGAAAACACCCAAGCCATACTGAATCTTAGTCATATACAGAAGCTGTAAGTTAGCATTGTTTCAGGCCATTATAAAGCACTTCCTGTGTTGGAATCTATACTAACAGTGGACTGACAAACCTCTTTGTGCAAGACTGCGGAGACATGGCTGCTGTGTGCAAAAATCTGACCACAATTGACCAAAAACTACTAAAACTGAGCTAAAAATAACCTAAAACTGAAAGAGGGAAATTAATAAGATTCAAGCATATTGTGATTTGGGGGCCTTTATGAATTGGCTTCAATGCAAACACACCTCTTCCTATCAACAAAAAAATGAATAACAGTTAATGAAAACAAGCGTAATAAAAAGGGAAATTAGATGAAAAATTTAAATTGTAATTAAAAATGACAATCATGAGGAAAAAGGTAAAATTCATAACATCTGCTAACTCACTCATCACATATCTCTACATTACTGTACAGATTCACAATATTTACTGTTTTTCCTTGATGAGAAAAGGCATAACCTGATGAAAACATTGTGAAATTTGTTCCTAAAACTGCTTTTGTCATAAGCCAATATTTAAAATCATGCAGAACTGTGATGTGACATACTGTATTTTACTGTATGGCCTTGTATGCTTCACTCTGTCCTTTATAAACCATCACTGGGCCACAAACACACACAAGTCTAATATACTAAAGTATTGGTTCACACTGTCTCACTGTTGGTCTCATATGCCAAACACTGGTCTCAAACACCATGATCATGCAAACACAGAAAACACCCAAGCCATACTGAATCTTAGTCATATACAGAAGCTGTAAGTTAGCATTGTTTCAGGCCATTATAAAGCACTTCCTGTGTTGGAATCTATACTAACAGTGGACTGACAAACCTCTTTGTGCAAGACTGCGGGAGACATGGCTGCTGTGTGCAAAAATCTGACCACAATTGACCAAAACTACTAAAACTGAGCTAAAAATAACCTAAAACTGAAAGAGGGAAATTAATAAGATTCAAGCATATTGTGATTTGGGGGCCTTTATGAATTGGCTTCAATGCAAACACACCTCTTCCTATCAACAAAAAAATGAATAACAGTTAATGAAAACAAGCGTAATAAAAAAGGGAAATTAGATGAAAAATTTAAATTGTAATTAAAAATGACAATCATGAGGAAAAAGGTAAAATTCATAACATCTGCTAACTCACTCATCACATATCTCTACATTACTGTACAGATTCACAATATTTACTGTTTTTCCTTGATGAGAAAAGGCATAACCTGATGAAAACATTGTGAAATTTGTTCCTAAAACTGCTTTTGTCATAAGCCAATATTTAAAATCATGCAGAACTGTGATGTGACATACTGTATTTTACTGTATGGCCTTGTATGCTTCACTCTGTCCTTTATAAACCATCACTGGGCCACAAACACACACAAGTCTAATATACTAAAGTATTGGTTCACACTGTCTCACTGTTGGTCTCATATGCCAAACACTGGTCTCAAACACCATGATCATGCAAACACAGAAAACACCCAAGCCATACTGAATCTTAGTCATATACAGAAGCTGTAAGTTAGCATTGTTTTAGGCCATTTTAAAGCACTTCCTGTGTTTGAATCTACACTAACAGTGGACTGACAAACCTCTTTGAGCAAGACTGCGGGAGACATGGCTGCTGTGTGCAAAAATCTGACCACAATTGACCAAAAACTGAGCTAAAAATAACCTAAAACTGAAAAAGGGAAATTAATAAGATTCAAGCATATTGTGATTTGGGGGCCTTTATGAATTG